>JZKD02S0164245.1:44506-56117 GCA_000966675.3 Picea glauca | reverse complement strand
GTAGACATCTTCTCGATTAAAATTGTTAGGATGTTTTTTCGAATTTGAGAGCTTCCTAAATGATATGGGAGGAGTAATAGGGTGTTGATGCGAGGATTTTAGTTTGGTAAAAAAACTTAGGTGTTTTGAATTGTGGGAGTGTTCAATGATAGATGACTTAGAGATGTGGTTTTTGAACGTGTCGACTATATGTTCTCTGAGATGGGTTTTGATCGATTTACTAATTTGAACAATGTAGGATTTGCCACAAGGGAAGAAAGGTTTTTAAACTCCTTGGATGAAAATAAGGTCATATTAATCCCTAGCACAGTTTCTAAATAGATTCTTAAGGGTTTCATAGGGTTTAAAAAGGGTTTTAATATTCTGTTTTGATAAGATCTTCAAAATATGATCTATAATTCGATGGATGTAGGGGAGGGAAATAAGAGATAGAGTTAGTGTGGAGGAAGGAGATTTTTTAGATTTAAAGTGGAGGGTTGAGAAAAATGATTTATTAATTTGGGAGATTGATTAGCCATTGGTTAGGATGGTATTAATGAGGTGGTAGTTTTCTTTCTCAAGGAGATGGGGGGTACAAAATTGAATGGATTGAGTAATAAGAGTTTTGAGAACAACATATTTTTGGGTTGGGTGGTGGTGGGAATAGGCATGAAGGTATTTTTCTATGTGTGTATTTTTTTGATAAAATTGGTGGGTGAGAGTACCATCAAGTTGATGAGAGATGAGAACATCAAGAAAAGGAAAAGAGTTATCCTTTTTCTTTTCTGTTGTAAATTGAATGTGGGGAGAAATGTGATTAAGGTGGTCAAAGAAGGAATTTAGGGGGGAATCCCCATGAGGACAAATGAAAAAGGTAACATCGAAAAACCAAGTAACAACATGCATAGTAAGATCATGAGGTACATGTATGGCTCCCATAGACTTTTGGTAGGGTATCGGCCTCATGACCCATTGAATAATTTCTTATCTTCTTTTCACCAGTTGGCCAAAACATTTCTTACGTTGTATTTTATAAAATGAAACCAAAAAATATTTGTTAAGCAATTCCTCAGACTCATGGAATTTGTAGTATCTGGTGACATCATGTGAGAGGAAGACTTTGATGAACTCTCTCTTATAAGTATTAATCACATGATTTCTATAGTTGGTGTGGTTTATGATCCACTCCACTACTTCAATACAAGGAAACACTAGTGCCCTTGCTACAACTAAGGGTAACCTAGAGCACCTAAAGTTTAAAAGAATTTGTCATGTACAACTATGAGATTAGGGTCACTATGTGGCATTGATTCTAGGTAATTATGATCCTTGAATTTGATAAACATGTCATTCCATCATGAGATATGGACCTGTGTGCCAGTGCTAGGCTATGTGTCTCCATATAAAGGTGTGTAGATCATTTCTTCGGGGTTAACCTAATGACCAATTCAAATTCCTTTATAGTCCGTGGTCCCCCTCCCTATGTCAACGATAATATACATGCCTTTTCTAGTTATCTGACACTTGTTCTTGGTTTTTTCAGAGATTTCAGAAGCATAGTCTTCCTCAGAGACATTTTACCTACTACCATCAAAATTTAGAAACATGAACTGGTATTTGTTACCCAAGAATCTATTAGGCTAAGGAGAAGGGTGAAGCTGTGAATTTTACCAAACCCTATGAATAATTGATGCCATCACCAGTATGATTCATTCCAGTTACCAAAGATAAGATAGAAAACCAAACTTTGCTTGTTGTGAATGATAACTAGTCACACAATACTTCCAAGTCACAAAGTGGATGATGCTTATCACTAAGTAAATTGAATGAGTTTCTACGATATGAGGGTAAAAAATGAATAAAATATTGATCATGATGATTGGATATTGAAAATGTTGTTATGTTAAATGCGATCCTACACATCTTGTCTGTCATTAATGTTTGATCTTATGCAAAGGGGTGATCATTTCGATGATTTTGTAAAACATTATTTGGTGCCCTATGTTGTATTCATCAGCATCAATATAAAGGTATGATTATCGTTTTTTTTCAAAATATCCATCACATATTTAGATTGAGAAGTGAAAAAACCATTACATAGTGGTAATAATTGAAGACCCAAAAAATAATGCAGAGTACCAACATTTGTCATGTCAAAGGAGTCAACAAGTTTTTCTTCAATCTAAGAATGAGATCAGTTTTATTTCCAGTAATGATAATGTCATCAACATATACAACAATAATCAAAGTGTCTCCATTGGTATGGAGTACATACAAGTTGTGATCATATTCACAATGTTCAAAACCAATTTGAAGAAATAAATTGTCAATCTTATCATACCAAGCTCATAGAGCTTGTTTCAAACCATAAAAAGACTTCTTAAGTCAACAAAACAGGTTAGAATCTATCACAAAACTAGGAATTTGTTCCATAAATATTTCTTCATATATGTCTCCATGAAAAAAGGTGCTCCTCGCTTCCATCTAATGGATTTTCCATCCAAAAAGAGTAGCAAGGGAAAGAATCAGTTGAATAGAGTTCATCTTTGCAATAAGGGAAAAGGTCTCAGTGTAGTCGATACCTTATTGTTGAGAAAATCCCTTTGCAACCAAGCAAGATTTATGTTACTCAAAAACACCTTCATAGGTATGTTTTAAAAGATCCATATATTTAGGAATAGTGTAGCACCAATTTTGATAATGACATTGGAGTTGGGGTCTTCATCCAAAATACTTTATGTACAAGGATGTCATTAAATTAATTGGGGCAGGATCCATTTTTAACTATTCGGTGCATTGATGTAGTGTTAAGTTCAAACCTGCACAAAGAAGTGGGACTATATATATGTTTTACAATGTAGATCGATCATGCTAGTTTGTACATGATGCTTGAACCATGTGTTGGATTAATTAAATTTCGTTGCGCAATTAGGCTTGGCTATTATCTATCATTTGTCCATTCTTTTACACCTAAGTTTCTTTAAAAACGTTTCTAACTAACCAACATTTTTGGAGTGAGCTAATCCAAAAAAATCTATCCTTTGAATAATTTCAATCTGGCTCATCCTCTTCTACTACATTCTCAAAAATATCTCCAATCTATTCCTTGCTTGGAATTGTAGATTTTTTAGCTTTGTTTGGTTGTTCTTTGGCATATTTGGAGATTTTTTGGGGTCACTAATGTGGTCATGGACCTATGACCCTAAGGGATTGCACATGTATAAAAAAATACATTATCAGGTAGTCTTAGTGTCTTAAATATCAATTGTGACTACTTTTCACAATTTGCATTTCTATAGCTTGTGTGTTGATATGTTGAACATTCTCCATCAACATTGTGCAACAATATTTTATGGAGTAACTCCAACTATGATGAAAGAAAAAATACATATATTAATTATTTTATCTTCTTGGTCTCGAGGGATTTATCTTGAGTATTTTATCTTCTTGGCCTCTAGGGATCTAGAGTAGTTCATGACCATGAAGATGCCTTGTTGAAAGGACATGTTGGAAGGTGAATTAGGGTGGCATGGAATCTAACAACCATTCAATATTCAATTCGTAAGAAAAGGTGTCACAAATTTGTAACAAGCTTTGCAAAGTTATTTATTTAAAATCATTAATTAATTCACATGACATCCATTTTTTTCATTGATTATGAATTTGATAATTATATAATTTTTTAATAAATAATTTTGATCAATGATCATGAAATATGGCTCTAGAATGGATCATTATATAATTTTTCATTTATTTGGTACTTTCTGGGTGGAAAAATTGAAAGAATTGGCTTGTAGGGCCCATTTTAGGGGCAGTTCCCAGTTTGGTGATTTGGGGTCCAAAACCTTCTAGAACCGGGTTAAGGCATCAAAGGACACTTTTTGGGGTCAAAAATTTGTGAGCATAGCTTCTAACCCCTTGACGTTGTTATACACATCAAAATATTTCCAATGATGTGAAAATCACCTTAATTGGAATTTGTATGTAGAATTTATGCCTCTCGCAAGTTGGCCACCATGGTATTGAGTGGATGCCACATTCACCCTCATTACTCACACATGTGGGGCTAGTCACATATGGACTCTCAAGAATATTCTAGAGGGACCAAAATCCAACACTAATTGATGGTTGAGACATGAAAAAACGTATCCCTAACCCTAGATGACTATCAACCTATGTTAAATATTGGGTTAGTAGGAAAGGAAGGGATTTCATTCTTTTGGCATTGTTACCGTTCCATAGTTGAAAAGAGAGTATATGAATGGGATATTGGAGCATAACAAAGGAGTAGACTATTCTATAGTATAAATTCATATCACAGTGCCTAAGGCAACTCCATAGTGAGTGCTCCTTTCTTTTTATTTGTATTCTATAACGTAGGAAAAAAGAGCGAGGCATAGGCCTCACCTTCTTGTTGGATTTTCTCCCATATTTAACTTCCCAAGTCACATCTCATGTTCATTTGTGTGGATGGTGTGTTCATTTTCTTGTTTATTTTATTTTGATTTCAGTTCTTTCCATAATTTTAATTTCTATGCTAGTAATCTTAAATCTGAGATCTAAAGTAATAAACCATTATATCACAAATTTCAAAGTTTTGTTAAATTTATTATAATGAACTATTCCAATAAAATATCCATGACAATTTATTAATTAATATAAGACCACATACAACATATCTTGTATTTACTTTTTATTCATTCCAATGTTACAATCTTTCAATATCTAGAGATCCATGCAATATTCTTCCTAAAGTTACTTGACAATTTACCATAACTAGAAACTCAAAATTGTGCTATTGCTACTAACCAAATTTTATTTTTACCAATCATGTGCAAAGTATAATGGTAAGAGGCTATTATCTCTTTGGTCATGGAATAGATGGTGTTAGGTGTGTTAAGGTTGTAGTTTGGACACATAAAACTAATATTTAGATAAAATAAAGCATGCACTAGCCCTAGGATAATGTTAATACACATATATGTGTTTATTAATGTGATATCTAAGTAGGTGAGGTATCATGGATAATAAGAAATGAATAGCCCTACAAGATTTGAATAATATAGAGTATGGGTTTATATTTGAATGTGTCATGAAATCTCTCCTAACCGGAAGGAACACACAGTGAAAAAAAGCAACCTTGCTGCAAAAAGCTACTCATGATTACATCTGGGAAAATCTTCTTGTGGTTTTGCAAATGAGATAGTTGATTTGGAGGATTCATCTGTTTCTGTTACGATCATACACTTTTGCAATTACCCAAATTTGTATTATATTTACTACTCCTAGAATTCATTCGAAAATTTAAATATATTTTTCTGATTTGCCTATGGTTTATTCGATTCGAAAATTTAAATATATTTTTCTGATTTGCCTATGGTTTATTCGATTGTTCAGTGACAATTTTGAATTGAATATTGTTTGAAACACGACCCTTCGAGAAATATTGGTAATACCTCCTCTTCACATTTGGGTGCTTCGACGATAGCCTATGTCAAAAACCATGTTTTTAAAAAAGTATGTACTTCTAATTATTTAATTATGATAATGTAAATGTAGTTTATCAACCATCCATACATTCAGGGTGTTAATTTTTGGGTTATCAAACTTCAAAACTCTCCATGGAAACATTTATACCTCTGTAAAATCAAACAAAAGTTACATAAGTTTGGCCTAGAAAATGCCCAAAGATCAAACATAAGTTTTGCTTCTTAAACGCCAAAAGAGCATGGTGAAGAGTGACATATTTTTTATTCAAAAGAGTAAGCTAAGGAATAATGCAAGGTTTCATTTTTATGTATCTTTATAAGAATAAAACCCAACATAAGTTTTGTTTTAATATTCATAAAATCATAATGCTCGAAAAAGCATGGTGTTGAATGATAAATTATTTTTATTTCAGTTTTTATGTAACATTTTATTTGATAAATATCAAAAGAGAAGATGGTAAGGAGTGAAGGTGTTTTTATTCTAAGGTTTCATTTTTATGAGGATTGGTTTCTACATGGAACTTTAAATGAGTGGTTAAATGTAAAAAGCATTCATGGCATCACTTATGTGCATACACATGTATATTAAAGATAACATCTATGTTTTCCATGGAGTTATGGGAGTATTCAAAAGTAGTGGTTGAATCTATGAAGCATGCATGTACATATGTGGACCCAAGCCCACATTCACTCAAATTAGTGGTTGAATGTATGAAGCATGTATTGCACCCCTTGTGTTTTCATGTGGACTAAAGCTCATGCACATGTTCTCTCTTGAAAAGATTTGTTATGAACATATACATTTAATCCCCATATATTCCCCCCTTAGGTCATAACAGGCTTGTCAAATGATATGTGTAGAAATGTGGATAAAAGGATACGTCAATTCCCTCCTTAATTAAATGATATATTTATTTTCCCAATCCCTTAAGGTGGCCATGGGGTGCAAAGCAATGTGCATTGAAGACACTATAACCAACATAATTATCACACATCGATGACAACAAATGTGTATATGATTATGTTTATTGCAACAAACCTACACATGATTCGAGGGACAAAGTTACCTATTTCATTGGCATCACCATCATAGGTCCATGCCATGTGGGACTCTTTGGTATCACAAATGAACATATAATACAATGATATCTCACTTGTGGAAGGTCCTACATTATTCTCGTTTGAAGTCTTGATAATGATTCCTTCGTCTAGTTTGGAGTTCGATTCCCCTTCCAACTCCCTCATTATGATTTCCATGTCTCATTGGGAGGCCTGGAAGATCCACACAATGTAGGTGTCTTGGTTTTTGGTTGTATCAGATGGCTATAAGTGCCAGGCAACCAAGGCTTGTTCCCTCAATATTCTTCTAATTCTAGAGGGCACTGACAACTTCAGGTTTGATCTCGTGACCTTCCCCATCATTGCTTCACTTATTTTCTGAATGTAGATTCATTCATGAACAAAATGAGAATAAAAAAGGCTACATGGTACTATTTAGTGTAGTCCTTGCCGATTTGGATGGGTGTAGGCCAATTGTAGTATCAACAATAGGAGGAAAGGTTGCTAGTTACCTAAATGAATTTGAAGCTAAATTTACTCTATCAATAGGACCATTGGCATCCAAAAAATATGTGTCTCACCATCACTACCCAAATATCATACATGTTATCTATTCTTCCCATCACCATATCCATTGAACCAAGAAATCTATCCATGAGGATTTACTGGATGGAAGGAACAAAGTACCCAAACCATTTTGATTCCGGCCTTCAAAGGCACTAGGAAGAGATCTTAGTTTGAGGGGAAGTAGTACCATGATATGTATCTTACCATTATCCACTCAGTATAATTATTTCGAAGGTGTTAATTTAAGGGGAGGTTTATTCTCCAAGCTTCATCATTTGTCAAAGGTGTATGGGAGCATGCCACATGTCAGAATTGCACAACATATGTAAACTTTCCATGCGTCCACTGCAATAGAGTTGTCGCAAGAGGTAGATATCTGAAGTGAGTATCCCTTGTTGCTGCAAAGATATTACATATTTCCTCTATGGACAATTGAGCCAACAATCATCAAGGTGGTTCGACTATGCTAGGTTAGGCTTGAATTATTTGATTTAAAAAACAAAATCCATAGAGAAATCACAACCTGCAATGAGAGACATAATTGTTTAAGCCATGGCACGAGAAACAATGAAACCCACAAACACACTGGATTGTTGATCTAACTATTAATTTTGCACCTAAACTAAGATGGAGCCAAATTGTACTCGTGTGATTCTGGCCTTCAAAGGCACTAGGAAGAGATCTTAGTTTGAGGGGAAGTAGTACCATGATTTGTATCTTAACATTATCCAGTCAGTTTAATTACATCGAAGGTATTCATTTAAGGGGAGGTTTATGTTCCAAGCTTCATCATATGTCAAAGGTGTATGGGAGCATGCCACATGTCAGAATTGCATAACATATGTAAACTTTCCATGCATACACTGCAATAGAGTTGTCGAAAGAGGTAGATATCTGAAGTGAGTATCCCTTGTTGCTACAAAGATATTACATATTTCCTCTATGCACAATTGAGCCAACGGTCATCAAGGTGGTTTGAATATGCTAGGTTAGTCTTGGATTATTTGATTTAAAAAACAAAATACAGAGATAAATCACAACCTGCAATGAGGAGGGACATAATTATTTAAGCCATGACATGAGCAACAATGAAACCTGTTATCGCGCAGTTTGTAGTTGGAGTAAAAGATGGATGAAAGAAAGGCAAACTGGCAAAACTGAGACTATCCTACCATTGTCACCTCAATAGGATATCTATTTATCTTTAGGGAGGTAAGGCCCAGGGGAGACATCCCCGGTGACCTGGGGTTTTGACAAGGAAAAGGATTATGGCTAAGTAATAGTTTCCCCCTCACAAGTCACCACCGATCAAAAAGTCCCAGCTAATTAGCCAATAAAGATAAAGAATAACCAAAAGGTGTACTTGCCCGAGACAAAGCAACAATACAACTATACATGTGCAAGATCACTTGCTAGTTAGTACTTCATATAATCAAGGACTTATAATATAAAGCAATTAATAGGCAATATTGATGAAGCAAATCAATGTTGCACAATGGAAATGATTACAATATTTCGCTTCACAATAAATGCTAAAGAAACTTCACAATGAGCAATGACAATTTATCATTAATGTAAAACTATCAGCATTAGAAGCAATGCTTTAGCCAACCATTCAATTGCTTTAAAGATACAATAAATGTTGCATGGACATGATTATGGCACAAGTAGATAGCAACAACAATAGGGTTAATGAGTGTTAGTCTAAGCTAGGTTTAGAAGGAGTTAATGGTTGTTAAAAGTATTTGGATGTGTGTGATCAAGGTACTCAACACAAAAAGTCTTAGATCAATGTGTTATTAGGGGAAATGGAGTCAAAGTAGTTGCAAATGTTGAAGGGTCGAAATGATAGTGATAGGGCCAAAGACAAGAGGGTTTAATGTTGATGTGTTGCTAAGGCAAGGCCTCAACAATCAAATCCTAGGGGAGACGGCTCACTAAGGTATAGTAAACCTAGGCCTTAGTGTGTCTTCCTCCTTCTCTAGCTCAAAAAGGTAATTTAAAATAGCTAGCTTGAGTAATAAATGCTAGGGCTAAAGAAAAGAGAGTTTAATGATGAAGTGCTTCTAAGGAAAGGATTCATCAATCAAACCCTAGGGAAAATGACTCACTAAGGTGTAGAAACCCTAGGCCTTAGTGCATTTTCCTCCTTCTTTAGCTCAATGAAAAGATAAAAGTGGCTAGCTTGAAGAGTAAAAGGTAGAGTGTTGCTATGGCAAGGATCTAACATCAATCTTCAGCAAAATAAATGGCTCATAACTTAGTAGGGACATGAAATAAGGACACCAACATGTGCTTGTCCCCTAGGGTTTAATCCAGAAAAGTATAATAACAAAATGCAAGTACAAAATACCATAACAATTCAATAAAGAAGGATTGCAGAAATTCACTTACATCCACCAAGCATTCTTATAGCCAAACCCTAGTTGTAAACCTTCCACCAAGAAAATGCCAAAAATATCCAAGAAAATATTCCTTCAACAAGTGTGCATCAATATTTTAGCCAAAAACCCTAAATGAGGGCGCAAATTTCAGACCTCACACTTGTGTGAGTGAAATATGATGAAAACAAGAGAGTTTTAGCTCTCATTTTTTACAATAGCAATGACCTTAATTTAAATTTGAGGTCACAAAAGGCCGACAAGGCCAAAATACATAATAATATTTTTTTACATTAAAATGTCATAGTGTAACCCTAATCAAGCAAATAATGAGGACATCATGCCCTTTTAAGGTGACGTTATCCCTTTCTAGGGAAAATGTGGCCTCCTGGAGCAAAACGTTAGCCCTCCTTGGGCCTCTGGAAGCTTCCACATGTGCCAATCATGCGACAACTACCTCTCAAAACGTCCATAATTCTAGATGATGTCATAGGCATCATGGGGGACATCATGGGCCTTCCAAGGCCAACGTCTCAATGGAAAAGGCACAACCCCCTGGGTACAAGTCTGCTCAGCTACCTCTGGTGGAACGTCCTTCTCTTCCCTGGTGCAAACACTATGTCTTGTCTCTGCCCCCTGTTGGGGTCTGAGCATACATCTTGTGGGCTCTTCAGCCCCATGGAGGTCTGACCTAATCATCTCCCCATGTGTACTTGTCCAATATGGTACCTGTCCATCGGGTATGATCCTGCACATCAATAGATACACCCTCCATGGGCTCATAAGTCACAAGGATCATAGAAATGTCAATCACATCTAATCATCAATATTGTTAAACATGTGAATAAAACCCTTTTTACTCAATCAAATGCTCAAAGACATTACACAAATCTGCAAGCCAAGTTTAGAGGAAGTGACAGGGCGTCCTATTGGGCTGATGCTCACTGGATGTGGGATGTTTCTGGGAGAATTCAAATCCAATTCATGTTAGTGGATAAGGTGGATAAGGGATGTCTGACCAAGGGGTGCAATGATAATAGGGAAATGCAGTGGCTTTGTTAAGCCCTAATATTGGCTCATTGCCCCTTAAATGGAGGCATATTAGATTAGTAATATTATTTTATTTATGTCGGCTTTAGGCCATTAGTTGTAATTATACCTCCTAGTCTCCTATATATACCAAGGAGACATTTTTATTTTGAATCATCTTGTACTTGAACATTTAAGTGGGGTAAAAGGAGGTTGCCCCCTCGAAGAGTCTTATTATTTGAAATTCTCTCTTTTTCAAGGCGTTGAGTACTTTTTCTGAGGATTTTCTATGCTATATTGATATTTGGTTCTTAACATATGGTATCAGAGCTCAAGGGTCTTGGGGTTTCGCTGCTACATCTGAGACACCTTAGAATTTTCACTATAAATTTCTTTCTAAAATGTTTCAGAAGGAACGGCTTGTAGGATATTTAGTAGATGGATCAAGGTACGTTGGTTTCAAAAGTCAGCTCTTGAGGAATTATACTTTCGGAGATACAGCCTATACAAGATAGGGTTCTGGAATCGTCCTAAACTGAGTCATTGAGGAATTTTCGCTATAAAAACATTTCTGTAATGTTTCAGACCCTAAGCTCTGGAGGCTATTTACAAAAATTAGTAAGATATCTATGGTAAAAATTTCATCTTCTGTGTCATCATAAATTTGTAGATACACCCTGTGTAAGATAGGGTATCTAACTAGTCTCAAGAAGGTGTTCCAGGTAAAACAATCATAACTTCTTCCTAGAGTATCCAAATTGTGTGGGACTGGTTGCATTGGATTGTGGACAGTTTGTAGTATTTCTGGCGCGAGTTTCAGAATTTATATCAATTATTTTGTGTGGGGCACACTATACAAGTGAGATCTCCTGGAAAGGAAAAAAATATGCAAGTTGTGGGGAAGTTACCGTAAATTCCACTTGGCACATCCAATTTTGATCAAACCTGTGGCATTGCAGAGAAGAAATATCAGAGAAATACATAAAGGAAAATTTCATACCCAGAAGGGCCAAAACTTGGGAGATACAATAGAAGAAATATTGTCTAGCAAAACCACCTCAAAATCAAGGTTCAAAAGTGATACTTGGCCAACATGCCACCCAAAAA
>JZKD02S0164245.1:24319-40544 GCA_000966675.3 Picea glauca | reverse complement strand
GAGACATTTTCATTTTGAATCATCTTGTACTTGAACATTTAAGTGGGGTAAAAGGAGGTTGCCTCCTTGAAGAGGCTTATTATCTGAAATTCTCTCTTTTTCAAGGCATTGAGTATTTTTTCTAAGGATTTTCTATGCTATATTGATATTTGGTTCTTAACAGGCTTACTCGTGGGTGTCTTTGTAGAAGGTGAGCTGCACCTATCTTAGATGCAAATGTTTCCAAGCCCATTCATGCCTTTTTTATCTTTTATTCTTTATTGATTTTTCTTCAAGAAGCTAATTAGGGGACACTGCCCTGGAGTGGTGACCAGTGGTGGAAATGTTACCCACAAGCACTTTCACAGAAATGACAAGGTTGGCTCGTGATGAGACCCCCTTTCCCTTGGCTATGCTACCAAGAGCCACTACCCTGGCATGGTAACCAACTGCTAGTAGTGTCGTACCTCTATAAGCCTATGTACCTAATAGGCTAGCTCATGATGAGACCCCTTATCCTTTTACTAGGTCTTGCTTTATTATTTTATGGGTCCCTCTGTTTCTTGTTGAGAAGCCTTTTATTGCTTTCTCGGGGATCCCTGGGCGAAGCATCTCGAGGTTTTATTTTAGACTTCTATATTTTTCTAGTTTCTTTTACCCTCTAGGCCTTTAGCCCCTTCTTCCCACAAGGTAAGGTTCAACCCTTAAATGATTGGCCAACCCAATTCCCAAACCAATGTGAAGGGATGGATGAGCGAGAAGTAAGATGGAAAGTGGTAAGTATGACGAGAGTGGATGATGACTATTCATAAATCCCCCCAGTGGCAACTCAAAACCTATCGACATAAGGTTACTAGGGCATCCTGTCGTTCCCCCCATACATGGTTAAGTGGATGAGTATAAGATCCAAGCACTCGTTAGAAACAAAAATAATTAAGTGCACATATTCAAAGGTTTTGAGGATCAAAGTGACACATACCATGATCCCTGAACTTATTACCTCATGGAGCAAGACCCACTTCTACTACAGGACTAGGCCGAGGTGACAGATGTTTCTATTGCTGACAAAGTGGAGGCGATGAAGGAAGAAAATATGGGCCCTCCAGGGACATGCTCAAGTCAATCTGGCTCTTGGTACTCCATGTCTAGGACCTATGGGCCTTGAGACATAATCTCCTTAGTTATCCGTAAAGTGGGGGATAACATCTGGATCCAACTCGGGGACATTTGCTCACCGTAGAGCACATGAGAACCTCAACATCTCTAGCATAACTTGTAACCTCCTTGATCTCAATAGAAACTATCAGTAATCATTTGGGGTGGTGATATCACCCCCAACTCACATATATAAAAATGAAAACAATCATTTGTACAAATTTGAAAGAAAAGTACTCTAGCATGCAATGCAAATGGTATATACAATGAATGCAAATGCCTACCTACTTATCTGCACTTAACTATGAATTCAGGTCCCCCCACCTTGATGGGGTTTGAGGAGGTTCCCGTTGAATGGTAATGGGTGCCTTCTTCCTTCCAAAGTGGACAAATAGTAAGAGTCACCAACTGATTTTATTCCAACTTTTAAAGGTCCGAGCCAACATTGAGTACTTCCTTTGACATTAGTTAGCTCTCCCTTCTTGGTGTCCCACATCCATACTACATCCCCTTCCTTGTATTGTCTGATTTCGAATTTTTTGTTTCCTGAACAACCTTGTTGTATTATGCAGAGGGAGGGGGGTGGGATTCTACTGTAAAGACTTCCTACTGGGAAGGTCGAATCAGTATATCGCTTTCTCATGTTTTTAGTAATTTCACAGTCCCAACTTCCTTTTTTTTATATTTGTCTAGGAGTTTCTAGTATTCTTCCTTCTTGGGCCATTGAATCTGATCAAATTCTTCCTCTGTTGCAAACAACATATCATTAGGATGAAATTCAGGAAGACTTTCCATGATTTTCTCATGTTCTTTTTCATCTTTGATGGGATCACTGGATTCTTGCACATGGGTTTTATTCATTGGTACATTCGGGATATGACCTATGGCTCCATTTTTCAAAGGTATATTCACATAAGTGGGGTCCATCTCAAGAGTACCACCGAACATTGAGGAAAACTTCCTAGACAACAACATCCCCCACACATCTAGGATGTCTACTACCACTATGTCAATGTGGACTACTTTCTCAGGGTATTCTTTGAGACAAACTTCCACATTTTGAATTACCCCATGTGTGGGTATGAATCTAGACTCAAATCCACACACATTTCTATAAGGTATTGTGACTTTAAGGCCCACTTGTTGCATAACCTTGAGGGACATCATGTTAGCACTAACCCCTAAATACAACATGCAATTGTTGAGGCTCTTATTATTCATTATCAAGGTCATGAAAAAGGGAGGATGCTCATCATACTAGACCCTAAAGTGATCATCTTGCAACATAATAGGGGGATCCATAGGTCCATCTGATCCTTTGAAGAAATTGTCAAATCGTTCTTTAACAGATGGTACCTTAATGACTTCTCTCAGAGGGATGGTTACGTGCATCTTAGATAATTCCCCTTCAAAGTCAAATTTTAATTCCACCTTCTTGGTTTTGGATGTCTTAGGAAGGATAATGTCCAAGGGTGGAGGTTTCGTTTGAGTTACTGCAGGAATGGTAGAGGTGGGTTGGTTTAGCTTCTTTCGTTTGGACACCTGAAATTATTGTTTCTTCAACTTCTCTTTTGATTCTTGGTCTAAGTTGTTTATTACTTCCATTCTATCCTTCATGTCTACTTCTTTTACGTTCTCTTGATGTTCCTCAAGAGTGATATTTAGGCAAATCTGGGGGCGTTCTATAATATGGCCTACATTTTTCATTTATTCATGGCCTCCATTATTATAGGGACACTCATATTCCCAATGTGCTTCACTACACTTCAAACACCAAGAATTTTCATCCACGACATTTGTAGGGGATAAAGAGTTGGGAACCTCTTGATCATTCTTTGGTTTATATATTTGGTTCCCCTTTTGAAATTGACCTTTGTATGTAACCCTAGGTGCTTGGATTTAGGCTCTTTCTAGGTTGACAATCCTATTCATCATTAGCTCTTGATTTTTTTATCATGCCATCCATGGTTGTTTGCAACTTTGCTATGCTAGCGCAAAGGTCTAAAGTTGTATCAGTGTTGTGGAATGTATTAGGTTTAATGTCCATTTTTCCCCTTGGGTTTGAGAAAGGCTCAATCTTGGATGAGTGGAGGTTTCCTTCAATCTTTGTAGCCAATTATTGATCCTCTTGGATTGTTTGGGTATTTTTATCCCTGAGAAGATACCCTAGTTGACCAGTAAAATATTTGGTGTAGATGTAAACAAGGAAATTATCTGTTGGATGATGGATCACAAGGATCTTTTGTAATAAAGTCTCAAATCTAGTGTGGAATTATCTAATGGTCTCATTGTCTTGTTTCCAAAGGGAATTCAACCTAGTTAAAAGCATGTTGGGGTCTTCCTTGATACTCCATTTCTTGAGAAATGCCTCTTCTAGCTTTTCCATGGTTTTGATACTGCCATCAGGAAGACTATGGTACCAACACCTTGAAGCATCAAGGAGGGTAGCAGAGAACAATTTCATGACTAGGTCCTCAGCATCATCACTAAGAGGTGAAGCTGAAAAAACACCCCAAAAATGCTCATATACTCCTCAACATTTATTACATCAGTACCGGTAAACTTAGGAAACCACTTCTCATACTTGGGTGGCATTTGCCTAGGATAGCCTGGTATAGCTGACATGTCTAGCGGCTTGAAGAGAGTATATGGCCATTGTCTTTTGTTATTGGCTGGGTTTGGTGCATTGGTCTGAGTTGATGTGCTAAACATTGTTTTTAAAGGAAGACTCCCTTCGAAAAGTGATTTTACTAAAGGAGAGTTTTGGGGAGGCTTTCTTCTAAAGGAATGAGGAGGATTATTGTACCTCCTTGTGGTTTGTGGAGTTGCCAGATAATTTTCTTGAAATTATCAAAAAAGATAAGGGAAATCACCCTAAATGGAGTCGCCAAGTAAGTTTGTAAGATAAACGCTCTTGAGGAAAGGCTTACCGAAAAAGTGTCTTCTTGAGGAGAATTGACTTAGTGTTCCTCGGCAACAACACCAAAATTTTATCATGCAGTTTGTAGTTGGAGTAAAAGATGGATGAAAGAAAGGCAAACTGACGAAACTGAGACTATCTTATCGTTGTCTCCTCAATAGGATAGCTCTTTATATTTAGGGAGGTAAGGCCCAGGGGAGACGTCCCCAATGACCTAGGGTTTTGAGAAGGAAAAGGTTTATGACTAAGTAATAGTTTCCCCCTCAAAAGTCACCACTGATCAGAAAGTCTCGGCTAATCAACCAATAAAGATAAAGAATAACCAAAAAGTGTACCTTCCCAAGACAAAGCAACAAGACAACTATACATGTGCAATATCACTTGTTGGTTAGTACTTCATATAATCAAGGACTTCTGATATAAAGCAATTGATAGACAATATTGATTAAGCAAATCAATGTTGTACAATGAAAATGATTAGAATATATCGCTTCACAATAAATGCTAAAGAAACTTCATAATGAGCAATGGAAATTTATCATTAATGTAACAATATCAACATTAGAAGCAATGCTTTAGCCAACCATTCAATTACTTTAAAGATACAATAAATGTTGCATGGATATGTTTATGGCACAAGTAGATAGCAACAACAATAGGGTTAGTGAGTGTTATTCTAAGTTAGGGTTAGAAGGAGTTAATGGTTGTTGAAAGTATTTGGATGTGTGTGATCAAAGTACTCAACACATAAAGTCTTAGATCACTGTATTATTAGGGAAAATGGAGTCAAAGTAGTTGCAAATGTTGAAGGACAGAAATGATAGTGATAGGGCCAAAGACAAAAGGGTTTAATGTTGAAGTGTTGCTAAGGCAAGGCATCAACAATCAAACCCTAGGGGAGACGACTGACTAAGGTGTAGTAAACCTAGGCCTTAGTGCATCTTCCTCCTTCTCTAGCTCAAAAGGGTAATGTAAAATGGATAGCTTGAGTAATAAATACTAAGGCTAAAGACAAGAGAGTTTAATGATGAAGTGTTGCTAAGGCAAGGCTTCATCAGTCAAACCCTATGGGAAAATGACTCACTAAGGTGTAGAAACCCTAGGCCTTAGTGTGTTTTCCTCCTTCTTTAGCTCAATGACAAGATAAAAAGGGCTAGCTTGAAGAGTAAAAGGTAGAGTGTTTATATGGCAAGGCTCTAACATCAATCTTTAGCAAAATAAATGGCTCATAACTTAGTAGGGACATGGAACAAGGACACCAACACGTGCTTGTCCCCTAGGGTTTAATCTAGCAAATTATAATAACAAAATGCAAGTAAAAAATACCATAACCATTCAATAAAGAAGGATTGCATAAATTCACTTACATCCACCAAGCATTCATATAGACAAACCCTAGTTGTAAACCTTCCACCAAGAAAATGCCAAAAATAGCCAAGAAAACCTTCCTTCAACAATTACGCATCAATATTTCAGCCAAAAACCCTAAATGAGGGTGAAAAAGAGCTCACACTTGTGTGACTGAAAGATAATGAAAATAAGAGAGTTTTAGCTCTCTATTTATACAATAGCAATAACCTTAATTTAAATTTTAGGTTACAAAAGGTCGACAAGGACAAAATACATAATAATATTGTTTTACATTAAAATGTCATAATAAAACCCTAATCAAGCAAATAATGAGGACTTCATGCCCTTTTAGGGTAATCGATCCCCCTAGATCCACCTAGACCTATAACAAAATGAGATAGGACATGGTGCTTTCCCTAGGCTCTAATCATCAAATTTACTACCAAACAAAAGAAGAGAGGCATACCTTTAAGTGTCACTTCCTTATGTCTTTGTTGTTCCTATTTTTCTCTGGTGCTCTTGTGATACTGATCCTACAGTGAGACACAAATCAACCAAAGTGAAAGCAGTAAAGTATATCCAATGACAACCTATGCACATGATCAAGGAATTATGCAATAAAATAAATATAATTCTATGGGAAAGAAGCATGCCATTGTATTACATTAAATAATAGGAAGAGAGATTATAACTGGATGCCTTGATGTTGTAATGTTTCGTCCAACAATTCCTTTCTTCCCACACACTTCTTTCTCCAAGGATTCTAAGACCATGGATCTGATAACTACTCACAATCTATCTCGACAAAGAAAATCTCATAGCCAATCTACCCAAGCTAACAAGCTCAAGAACTTTCCAACTCAATCAAGCTAACTTTGTCCATGAGAGATCCTCTTTTTATAAGCTAAAGAGGATAAGGTGAAGAGGTTAGGATGATCCCACTAAATCATGAAAGTGAGTAAGATCCAAACCATTCAGAGGCCACCTCACTATATAAGCTTATCCTTCTAAAAGCATCCATAAAATGCTTGTTTTTCCCACGTACGAAGGTCGTCGCACCCTAGCTATAGAGCAACCTATGGAAACTTCACAACCTATATATAGAGCAAGTTGTGGAAATCAGACATTTCTGCACCCTGCATATAGAGAAGCCTGCAAAAATCCTCCTTAATAGGGTTTTTTCAAAGGAAAATACAACTTCTTCTCTCAGGGAAAGTTCTCTCTTATTTCTTCAGGAATTCAGGCCACTAAACCCTCTGAAGGAAACATATAGGGTTACATCATTAATGGTCATAGGGATGATGAAAATAATGTGTAACAGAGAGACCCCCAAAGTATGAAGTTATAACAGAGTGATAGCTGAAATACTTTGTCGAGTGTGTGTAGGGAACAAGGAACAGTTAGTCAAAAACCTACCAACAAACAAGGAAATACAATATAATAATATATCATCATTGAGGTAGGAATTCCCATACTTAGAATACAAATGAATCAAATCATAAATTCTGACATGCGAAGATCCATGTCAAGTAATACATGTCATGGCCACCAAACATACATTGTGGATCCATGCCAATATGACTCAAATTTGAACATAGCCACCAAAACTACACTGTGGATCTATGTGTTAAAAAATCAAATTTGAACATAGCCATGAGACATACAATGTGGATCTATGCAGTAGTACGAACTGAATATACTCCGACGCAACCTCAATCTATGAGAAAAGATCCAGGGTCTTCATCTCTAGCACTCTATAGTACGAATCTACCCATGCGAATACATGTGTTGAAGTCGAACATGGTAGAAAACACTTGATTACCGATCATTAATGAATACTGTTAACAAGTGTGAGGGAAATCACCATTAATGTCAATGAATCCCAAGGTACACTAGTACAATCCAATGAATGTGAATTAATGAGCTGAAGTCGAACACTTAGCATAATCTCTCGATCAAGGGTCAATAATGAAAACCCACTGTCGAAAGCAAGGAAACCTACCATTGAGGCATGCAAGTTCCAAGGTACCAATTAGTTTCTAAGTCTAATTCCTAGATAATGAGTTGAAGTCGAGAGGGAAAGACTCATCACAGGAGGGCCTTAATGTATCCCCCATCAATGACACGAAACAGGTAACAAGATTTGAAGTAGATCAGAGTAACAAGTGATTTAGGACTGACTCATGGATGGTTGACGTAATAGAAGGATTAAGGACTGCAGAAATGGCCAACCTAATA
Organism: Picea glauca; assembly: GCA_000966675.3. Lineage (NCBI taxonomy): Eukaryota > Viridiplantae > Streptophyta > Pinopsida > Pinales > Pinaceae > Picea > Picea glauca. Next base: position 32,902 of record JZKD02S0164245.1, on the reverse strand, counting down.
TAAGGCTTTTTGGGTTGAACTTCTCTTTGAACATATTGAGGACACGATAACTGTCTTGGAAACACTGACTCAACAACAGGGATCACAGACCCATTTGTAATCTTATAAAGGAGTATGATAAGGAGACAAGCAAATTTTCCAACCTAGACACAAAGTGAGTGAAAGGGTGTCATGTTCAAAAGCGACTCTTGCATAGAATACAGGTTTAGATACATTTCTTTCCCAATTTCCCCCCACCGTTTCTGGCGAGTACCTTTTTATTTTTACACAAGCTTGAGGAGGATAAAATATTCTTGTAATGTAATCTCATCCTTCAGATGAGTCCTTTGAAGTATATTTAACAAACCCTAGGAACGAGTGGTTCAGTCCCATATGGTTCTTTCAATGTTTGTTTTATGAGTCCAAAAAAACAAAACTCAGGGGTTTTTCATATTTAGAGAGTCTAAAAAACACTTAAAGAGAACTCTCTCAGTTATTTTTTCGTGAATTAGTCTAATGAGACCGAAAAAGAGATAAACTATCACTCAACATATTCATTTTATAATATTTTAATGAGCGTGAGAAGAACAAGATTGCTCGACAATCTTTTCATGTTTAGAGAGTCTGAAAAGAGCTTAAAGGTGACTCCAGGTGGTTCCTTTTTCGTGTAACCTTTACGAGAATGAAAAAGTGATAAAAGTATACTCGGTTACATTTTCACGTATTTACGAGCACAATAAAGAACAAAAACTAAGCTCGATAACTTATTCTCATGTATTTACGAGCATGAGAAAGAACAAATACTAAGTTTGGGATTGTGTTCATTTTTATGCAAGCTTAAAACAAAACAAAACTATGCCTGGGATAGATTTTATTTTTACACAAGATTAAAAACTAAACAAAACTATGTTTGGACCCGGTTTCATTTTTACACAAGCTTGAACCATAAGAAACTATGCTTGAGGTAGGTGGTTTCATTTTTACACAAGATTGAACCATAGAAAACTATGCTTGGACTTCCCAATGCATAATCCAAGGATGGTTGGTACTTAGCCCCCAACTTAAGAAGCTGGCAGCTCAACTTTAGTATGAAGTCTAGAGGATTGAAGTGAATGCCCCCCAAGCTTCGTTTCGTCCAACTGCAAAGGTGAATGAAATGAAGCTTCAAATACTAGATGAAGGACTTGACTCAAACGAAGAGGGGGAAGTTGTTTCATTTTTTAATGAGCTTGACACATTAGAAGAACTATGGTCATGACTTTAGGTATAATCTCTAGACCATTGATTCATTTTTTAACGAGCTTGACATAGAAACATGAACTATGCTCGTAAGCTATGTTTCATTTTTTAACGAGGTTTCTATAGAGATGTGAAAACTATACTCAGCTGGTTTCATTTTTTAACGAGCTTGAAATAAGAAAACCATGATCAAAGCTGGTTTCATTTTTTAATGAGCTTGAAATCAGAAAACCTATGCTCAACAAAATCTTCTTGATCATGGCCTCCAAGAGGACAATGCTCCGGAAGGACACCATGTCAAGGGACAAAACTCAGTCATGGCTTCCAAGAGGTCTTCATTTGAAGGAAGGAACACACTCTGGAAGGAACACATGTCGAGGGCCGCGATAGGGGTAAAGAGATCAGGCTCTAAAATCTCGATCTAAGAAATCACCATGTCAACTACTGGATTCAAATCATCAGAAGATGAAGTCATGGGAGACAATTCCACATAATTAACATGTGGTGGGGGTGATATCGTCTGGATATAAGAACCATTGAGGGAGGTAATCCAATCAGGACCAATGAATGAAAGTTGATTAATAGTCACAATTCTTCCATTGTGAGGGAAAGATATCACATGAGAAAGAGTGGACACAATATCTTTCATGGCATAGACATAATCCCACCCAAGGAGTAAAGAAAAATCCAAGGGGTCTTGGACTACCATGACATCAATAAAGACAATTTTCCCTCCCAAAGTTACAAGAAATTGAGGAAGGGTCCCTAAAGGTTGATTGGTTCTTCTGTTAAAAGATAACAGATTCTACGTAATTGGGGCAAGTTGAGGACAACCCAAAGCTTGCCAAGAAAAAGAGGACAAAATACTAATGGACACACCTTCATCTATCAACGTATGAGGAACATCCTAACCATAAACCTGTACTATAATCTGGAAAGGAATGTGAGAGGGAAGACGAGGTCCAGTTAGCACACCCCAATTAAAAAGGATGGCCTCATTACTTGGAGGAGGTTCCAAGGGAGAGGGAGGAAGACCCTCGAGTACGGTAGAGTCTGTACCAACGAGAAAAATGTGAGCAATATTAGGTTTACTCTCGAGCGGGAGAGTAGGATCAATCGATGACAAGATCAGATCGACCACTTGGGTTTCATTCTCCAAGGGGAGAATGGGGTCAACGGGTGGAAACGAATCAACCGCTTGGGTTACACTCTCTAACGGAAGAGTGGGATCGATCGAATATGGGATCGAATTGACCACTTTTTCAACTGGTTCAACTAAGGATGTGACCAGATTGTTGACATGATCAACCAGATTGACTGATGAAGGGACCAGATTAATCATTCCATCAACTACAAGTGGGTTGAGAGTTAACTTGCGATAAGCAGCTGAAAGTTGAGGCTGTGAAACAGTGATGTCTTCCAGTAATTTTGAGGCTTCATCCATATGAGAGAAAAGGTGAGTTAGATGAATCCCTCTGCATAACAAACACAGGAACTTAAATCTACTTTTCTTTTTCCCAACTGTATCGTGACTGGTTGACGAGAGGTCATCAACATGTTGTTCAGAGGATGACAACATCGGTTGGCGAGGTTGTGTAGACCATGCTTCTATAACCTTGTATAGACCAGGGAAATCCTTAAGAATATGGTTACCCTTACAAAGCCTAGAAGGGTACTTGGGATTACGGGTTGTTTGGGTGATCTTGGCATCATCAACATTCCCAGAATGATTAACAGTAATTGGTTGTTTTCCAACATGACTGGAAATGGTTGTAAGGTTAGACCCTTTCTTATTTTTCTTCTTCTTCATCTTCCTTTTCTTCTTCTTCTTATCCACCAGGTTACTAGATGCAGAGATTTCACTCGACGAAGAAGATGAAACAGAATAAGACCTTGCAAGTGGAGAAGGTGAAGAAGATATTACCGGTGAAGACGGTGAAGGATCAACATGAGGTTGATTCTCTTGGGGGGAAGTGCTTACAACTGAAGCACTAGCTGCATTTGGGATTACCTGAATGGAAAACAACCATACTAGTAATCCAATCGTGAGGCCTAGAAGGCTTAAATTAGTGAGGTGAGGAGGACCAATGTTTCCATAAGAAGGAAAAACAAAAGGTTCCCCTGGAGCAGGGGTTCCTTCATTGGTCATTCCAGGAAATGATGCCATTAAAAAAAAAAAAATCTAGAGTCCACTAGGGAAAACAAACAACACATGCTAAAAATATAGTAAGCAAGCAAACAAACCAAACATTCTCACAATGAGCACACTAGTTGGTGATGAAATCCAACATCGTGGGAACAAAGTAAGAAGGGGCTGAGATAGAGCAAGTGGAAAAGTTACGTTGACGACCTGCTTAATGGACTTACACCCTGGTGCAAGCTCCCACACATAATCGTGGGTATACCCTCCAAGGAGCCCACATGAGTTTGGCCAACATCGATTCCAGGTACCGTGAAGACTTTCCCCTCCATAGTCACCTCGTGTAAAGACCCTAAAGAGATAGGCCACTAAGGTTACCAAATACTACAGTGATGCCTGGGGAAGAAATCGATAGTTCGATCCATGCGCAAAGGCAAGGTATCTAGCCCAAAATCAACTTGAAAGGCATCTACTCATCATTGTGGGTATGCCTTTCAAGCGATCCCCATAATTTGCACAATCTCTACACCAAGACCAACAAAGAAGGGTGAGTAACTCTGCCAGTCTCAATGCGACCTCAGGTTTGACCCGTGTGTGAGAAGGGCTTCCCAGGACAAAATGTAGCAAGTGGATTTATCTCTCCCTAACTCAAGATTATATGTTTGCTTGTATCTTTGGAAAGTTATATTTCACACCTATTCCAAAGCCCTACAACTAATCTAATGTAGGTTTTCTACCAAAAAATATAAAAATGTCTAATCATTTTTTATAAGCGCTTTATTTTATAGCTGTTATTACTTAAAAGGAAGATGGCGTGAACAATATGGTGTTTTGACCGACTTGAAAGTTATGCAAAGAGATGAAGATGCAATCTTTTCATTTCGATGAAAGCTATGCTACGAGAAGGAGAAAACATTTATCATTCACATATGCACAATGTCCCAAAATTTTATTGAAATCATCAATATCAATATCTTTAAGAAATGAGAAAAATATATTGTACACCAATACACGATTCATGGAGACCAAAAAATGCCAAGAATCATGCAATTTCGCTACTTCAAATGCAAGGATGCCCCCAATCTAATATAAGGCAAGAAGTTACACTTTTTCATTTCAAAGACACACTAAAACAAATATAAAATCACTTCAAAACAAAAGAACCCAAACTAAGTTTCTCTTTTAACATGATTTATTCAGAAAAAGAAGTATTCTTTCACTAAACAATTCTAAAGAAAAACGAATGATTTGTAACTGAAAGACACTCAAATCAAGAGACCAAATCTTTCAAAAGCCAACAAAGAAAAAATAAGGCAAATATGGTTGAAAAAAGATTCAAATTTTGTCAAGGAGACTATAAACAGACCCAACAATTCACCCCCAAAACCAAATCCAAGGTCTGGGTAAGGAAAAACCATCAAAAATCAAAATTTTCACAATTTCTGTAGGCTGTAGATTAACACAGTGCAGAAATCCTTGATCTCCATAGGCTATATATGGGCAGGGTGTGGAGTTTTTGCACTGGTCTAAACAGGTAGGGTGCGGAAATCCCAAGTCGACGCACTGTCCCTCAAAATAGGGTGCGGAAATCAAACAAAAATGGAAAAAATTAAAAATTATGAAGGTTTTCCAATGAATTCTGACAGTCAGAGAGTCAAGTTGGATCTCCTAGTGACTCAGAAAAAATAACCCAAGCAATCAAAGCAAGAAAGCAAGACAAACTAGGAAAAAAATCTGTTCCCCAGTGGAGTCACCAATTTTGTTATCGGGTTAATCGTTAAGTGCAGTCATGAATCGATCCCCCTAGATCCACCTAGACCTAGAACAAAATGAGACAGGACATGGTGCTTTCCCTAGGCTCTAATCATCAAATTTACTACCAAACAAAAGATGATATATATACCTTTAAGTGTCACTTCCTTATGTCTTTGTTGTTCCTATTTCGCTTCGGTGCTCTTGTGATACTGATCCTACAGTGAGACACAAACCAACCAAAGTGAAAGAAATAAAGTATATTCAATGACAACCTATGCACATAATCAAGGAATTATACAATAAAATAAATATAATTCTATGGGAAAGAAGCATGCCACTATATTATATTAAATAATAGGAAGAGAGATTACAACCGGATGCCTTGATGTTGTAAGGTTCCTTCCAAAAGTTCCTTGTTTCCCACACACTTCTTGCTCCAAGGATTTTGAGACCATGGATCTGATAAATACTTACGATCTATCTTGACAAAGAAAATCTCATAGCCAATCTAACCAAGCTAACAAGCTCAAGAAATTTCCAACTCAATCAAGATAACTTTCTCCATGAGAGCTCCTCTCCTTTTATAAGCTGAAGATGATAAGGTGAGGAGGTTAGGATGATCCCACTAAATCATAAAAGTGAGTAAGATCCAAACCGTTCGAAGGCCACCTCACTATAGAAGCTTCTCCTTCTAGAAGCATAGAGAAAATGCTCATTTTTCCCATGTATGAAGGCTGCCGCACCTTAGCTATAGAGAAACTTGTGGAAACTCCGCAACCTAGCTATAGAGCAAAGTGCGGAAATCAGGCATTTCTGCACCCTGCATATAGAGCAGCCTGCGAAAATCCTCCTTAATAGGTTTTTTTCAAGGAAAATACAACTTCTCTTAGGGAAAGTTACTCTCCCTTCTTTCTTCAGGAATTCAGGCCACTGAGCCCTCTGAAGGAAAAATATAGGTTTACATCATTAATGATCATAGGTATGATGAAAATAATGTGTAACAATGGGCCTTCCAAGGCCAACGTCTCAGTGGAAAAGGCACAACCCCCCTGGTTATAGGTCTTCTTAGCTGCCTCTGGTGGAACGTCTTGCTCTTCCTTGGTGAAAATACTTTGTCCTATATTTGCCCCCTGCTGGGGTGTCAACATCCATCTGGTGGGCTCTTCATCCCCATGGAGGTATGAACTAATCATCTCCCCATGTATACCTGTCTAATAGGGTACCTGTCTGTTGAGTATGATCCTGCACATCAACAGGTACGCCCTCCATGGGATCATAAGTCATAGGGATCATAGCAATTTCAATCACATCTAATCATCAATATTATTAAACATGTGCAAAAAAACCTTTTTACTCATTCAAATGCTCAAAGACATTACACAAATCTGCAAGCCAAGTTTGGAGGAAGTGACAGGGCGTCCTATTGGTCTAATGCTCACTAGATGTGGGATGTTTCTAGGAGTAGTCAAATCCAAGTCATGTTAGTGGATGAGGTGGATAAGGGATGTCTGAACAAGGGGTGCAGTGATAGCAAAGAAATGCAGTGGCTTGCCTATGGGTGCCTCTGTAGAAGGTGAGTTGCACCTGTCCTAGATGCAAATGTTTCCAAGCCCATTCATGCATTCTTCATGTTTTATTCTTTATTGATTTTTCTTCAAGAAGCTAAGTAGGGGACATTTCCCTGGTGTGGTGACCTATGGTGGCAATGTTACCCACAAGAAATTTCACGAAAATGAGAAGGTTGGCTCGTGATGAGACCCCCTTTCACTTGGCTATGCCACCAAGAGCCACTACCCTGGCATGGTAACCAACTGCTAGTAGTGTCATACCACTAGATGCCTATGGACCTAATAGGCTAGCTCATGATGAGACCCCCTATCCTCTAACTAGGCCTTGCTTTATTATTTTATGGGTCCCTCCATTTCTTACTAGGAATCCTTTTACTGCTTTCTCAGGGGTCCCTGGGTGAATCATCTTGAGGTTTTATTTTAGGATTTTATCTTTTTCCAACTTATTTTACCCTCTGGGCCTTTATCCCCTTCTTTCCACAAGGTAAGGTGCAACCCTTAAATGATTGGCCAACCCAATGGCCAGACCAATGTGAAGGTATGGATGAGTGGGAAATAAGATGAAAATTGGTATGTATGATAGGAGCGAACAATGACTATTCATAAATCCTCCCAATGGAAAATCAAAAACTATGGGCACAAGCTTACTAGGGCATCCTATCATTCCCCCTAGACATGGTCAAGTGAAAGAGTATAAGATCCAAGCACTCATTAGAAAAAAAAAATTAAGTCCACATATTCAAATGTTTTGAGGGTCAAAGTGACACATACCATGATACCCAAACTCATTACCTCATGGAGCAAGACCCACTTCTGCCTCAGGACTAGGCCGAGGTGATGGATGTTGTTGTTGCTGACAAAGTGGAGGCGCTGAAGGAAGAAAAGTGGGCCCTCCAGGGCCATGCTCAAGTCGATATGGCTCTTGGTACTCCATGTCTAGGACCTGTGGGCCTCGAGACATAATCTCCTTAGTTGTCCCTAAAGTGGGGGATAACAAAACCCACAAACACACTAGATTGTTGATCTAACTAGTAATTATGCACCTAAACTAATATGGAGGCAAATTGTACTCGTGTGATCCTGGCCTTCAAAGGAACTAGGAAGAGATCTTAGTTTGAGGGGAAGTAGTACCATGATATGTATCTTACCATTATCTTGTCAGTGTAATTACGTCGAAGGTGTTCATTTAAGGGGAAGTTTATGCTCCAAGCTTCATCATCTGTCAAAGGTGTATGGGATCATGCCACATGTCATAATTTCACAAAATATGTAAAATTTCCATGTGTCCATTGCAATAGAGTTTTCGCAAGAGGTAGATGTCTGAAGTGAGTATCCCTTGTTGCTGACACTAGTACATATGGGCAGATTATTCCATGAAAATTTTCCAAGTTTACATTATTTTCATCTTTTTTTTAAATAGGGCGGGATTTTCATCGATATTTCCATGAAAGTTCGTCGCAATATCCATGAATAGGTTATTTTAACTTGGTCGGGATTTTCGTTGCTATTGCCATGAAATTTTGTTGCTATTGCCACGAACTTTTGTGGCAATAGAGACAAAATGTTTTCCTATGTCATTGGTTGGTGTCAACGGCTAGTTGACTATTTGATCTATATATACCTGACTTTAAGAGACTTTGTGACACAATTGCTATAGTTGCGACACTGTTCTTGGCTTTTGTTTGAGCTGTTTATTTTTTCTGCCACCCACCAGTTGAACAAATCCAATTCTTGATCTACATAGCTCAGATTTTGAACTTGCAAGGTTAGTATGTTTTTTTTTATTAATGTACTCATTTAACTTGTAAATTTTTGTTCAAATGTACAAATTTCATGTAGCTTGTTTTTTCCTTGATAATATATTATATGTGTAGTACCATATTTCATGTCTTTGGTTTTTGG
>JZKD02S0164245.1:13610-23934 GCA_000966675.3 Picea glauca | reverse complement strand
GGTGTGTAATTATTTTCCATGGTTATTGAGTAAACACTACTCTATAGTACAAATTGAAGCATATCTATCTTAATAGTTAATTGATAATAAATAAAAAGCATGTCAAAATGTCTTATTGTAGGTCACTGTAAATAAACATATCATAATTAAAAGGAGTAGCTAAAATATAAAAATTTGACAACTTATTGTTTGGTATGGTGTAGATAAGACAATTACTTGTCAGGACAAGGATTTGTCACTATGAACGAAAATGACATGAAGCTTTCTTGGTTAAGAGTGGCACTAGAGGTGAGGGGCAATGGAAAATGTTATTCCCCCTGCTATGATTGTAGAGACTTGCAAAAAAAAATACTTTTAATAACAACAACTCAAATACATTGTAGGGAGAAGGGGCACGCCGAAGGGGGTTATGAATATCATCCCTTGGTAAGAGGATTCAATATTTAATGTATTCTCTGTAATAATCAGTATGTCATGAATTTTAGTAATATTTTTTTATCGAGATTTTTATATTTTCCATACACACTAAGGTTTCTACATTGTTTTTAAATATATAGACTATGCCCCCAAAATTTCGACCTCTAGAGAGTTATTTGCCAAGTACTAGCAGAAATACTCCTTTACAGGGTGATGAACTTTGAGATCAGAATCTTGAAGCTACTGATCAAGTTATTAATGATGATATGGATGGAGATAACGTTAGTGATTCAAATCAAGAAGATGAGATACATAGATTGATTCAAGACACATTTGCTCCAATGGATAAGGACAACCAGGATGTTAGTCATGATGTTGATCCTCTACTCGAGAAGTCACGTGAACCTCTTTATGAAGGCTCACAAACAAATATTTTATTTGTTATATTGTTGTTGGTGAACCTGAAGGTTTTGAATGGTTTATCAAACACATGCCTCACACAGATACTAAGGTATTTAATGTGTTAATTATTTATGCCTGCATGTTCACAAATACTAAAAAGGTTCAATTTTTTCCTATATTGCTATTGTTTTCTAATTTGTAAATTAGTATATTGGATGAGATATTGATGATTAATATTGTTTACATTGACTTATTGTTTAGAATTTTGTAGATTGTTAGGTGAATTTCTATTACCGACGTGAAATATTTTTCCATGCACATATTGAGAAATATCCATGATTATGAAACAAATTGGAATGGACTATCAGGCTATTGATGCATTTCCTAATGAGAACAAAAGTTGTGTACTTTAAAATAAAAACTGTGAAGGACAAGGAAAACAAATTAATAAATATGTTTAAATGAATGATCTTGGTTAATCCATGTTATGCAAAGGCATCAAGGCCTTGGAAATAATTCAACTGAGTTGAAGATTTTAGTTGTGCAAAGGAGTTGGAAAAGGGGATAATCCATTTTCTCCTTTATTGTGTTTCTTTGGGATGAGGAAATTGAGATGCTAGTCATGTGTGGATGCTTCTAACATGAGAATGTTGATGGTTGTAGGATACCAAAACAACTGAAATATTTTATGATTTCACTAGTGATAAGATTGAGGATAATGTGACAAAGTGCATATAGATATGTTGGAGCATTTATGAACATGTTTTTCTTATTTAAATGCTATGGTACTTGCATTCTTATTTAACATGAAAATTGATATAATTGTGAATGTGATGATGTATGTTATTTGTAGGAAACGATTGGATCTGTTGGGAAAGATAACTACCAATGGTGGGAAACCTCATGTAGAGAATAGATACAAGAAGACTGCTATTGAAATAATTGATGAAGGGACCTTAAGAGATCCCATGAAGCACTGCTAATGAGGTAATATCAAAGAGAGTGTTGATATCTAGAACATGTATAAAAGTTTCCATGCATATGTGGCATGATGTTTGAAAGAGATTGGGTAAGAATCCCTTTTGAAATATTTTATATCTTTATGATATGCATGTGAGTTTAATTGACTATTGTGTGTCAATTATACCCAAGCAGGGTAAGATTAAGGAAAAACACTTGAATGACAGAGGGAAGAACCTATGCCAGTTAAGGATGGTTGAAGTCCTTGCAAGAAATTCATGAGAAAAAAGTATCGTGAATGCATAGATCAATCATGAATGATTGAGAACAAAAGCACTTATAAGAAACACATTAGTTAAATTCATTGAGGAGATGTATGTGGTATGAAAGAGGGCATGTAATGGACTTCCCATTATGGAAGGTGGACCTTCCAATATTCCAACCGAATTGTAAGAATGGTAAAGAAAGGAATTGGGTGGTGTTGGTAGCCAATTCAATTTTTTTTAATTGCCCTAAAATCTGCCTACACCTATGTCTCTTGAACTTCAAATTTCTGTCGCATTTTGCAAAAGGACGATATTTTCATTTCAAGCGACATTTGCAAATTGGTTTCAATTTAGTTTTCACAACTGAAAGCGTGAAAACTCCTCCATCGTTATTTGAATTGTCATGATCTGCTCATTGATATTCTGAAAGGCACTTACCTTTGGTTTACTATTAAGTGGCTGGAATGATTTTCAAACTATGTCCATTTTCCTACTCTTACTTTGATTGCACAACTTGATTTTTATTTAATGGATAAGGCATTGAGCATGTTAAGTTATGGGTTATATTTGATTTCATAAGGGTCATGGTTGATCTTGTTTTATATGATGTGATCCTTACTATCATAAGCTCTTGGCTTATTGATTTCATAAAGTCATTAGTCACCATGTTTTATAAACTTTGATTATACATTATGCAACAAGCCCATGGGTAACATATGAGTCTGATTTCATATTTGAATGGCAATAGTTTGAAGTTATACATGACGCGTTGGTGAAACATTAATCCCACCACCCTCGCACATGCAAATTAATTTGCCTCCTCATTGAGCGCTCATAGTTGTTAGCCCAAACGATTTTGCTCCTGTGTGTTTAATTCGAACCCTACCATGATGCCCACACCATGGCTCCGGTCCTAAGGGCTGAACCCAATGGTTGCCAAGCTTTGTTGATATTTGACGGTGCTTACAGTGACCTTGAGGAATTCGGCTGGCTCCCATTCATACGAAAGTTTGATGGCTTTAACCCTGGTGTGGCTCGGCAATTCGCGTTAACCTTCGATGGCTGTCGAGCCAAGGTTGGGGATGTGCGATTAGAAATTGACGAGCAATTTCTTAGTTTAGCTACTGGTCTGCCTGCTACTAGACAGAAATGGTCAAAAAATTGCAAAGTGGAAGATGTCCCGTGGACATTGCTCTTCCAGTCATGAAGAGTGAGCTCCTGTGACAAAGGTTTGCCCGCAAATATGCTCAAGCAACGTTGGCACGACCTGCTGATGATAACCAAGCAGTTCATCACCTACGAGGGCCGGTATGGTTTCATTTTCTTGTACCACCTTTGTCTACTTATGGTTTTCATGGGCTATGAACTTAATATGCCTTACTACTTGCATAGGATTCTGTTTAAAATGTCTAAAAGGTATAAATGAAACTAGGTCGATAACAGCCTATTTCATTTTGGGTTGATTAAAATGATTGTGGTTTATAAGTTGGGGTTACACCGAGACTGTTGGGATGATTTTCTTAAATGCAATGATTTTGATGGCTCAAGCCCACCACAAGTTGACAAACCTGTGGTGAGCGAGAGCAGGTCAGTACCCCTTGTGCCTTACAGTGCTCTGCTACCTACATCCCTACCCGACTCACCTATTGACCTACCCAATTCTGTGAACAAACATGTTGAAGCTGCTAAACCTGTGGCTAAAAATCCTAAGCCCAAACCTAATGCCAATTCTAAAGGAAAGAAAAACTCCCGGTTAATCTCTCACATGGCAAGAAACCAACCAAAAATTTCTGTCAACCCTCACCCTATCATGGTGAGTGAAGATTCTGACTCAGAGATTGAACGTTACCTGGCAAGTGAGTATCCCTATTCTAAAGGTCTGTGTGACAAACCCTCATACAATTTTGTGAAAAATCTACCACCGTGCTTGCAAAATGATCCTAATTATCCAAGCATCAAAATGCCTTGTGAAACCCCTGCTGACTCGTCAAGACCCCCTCCTGCTCTAGCCGAACCGACTGCCCCACCATGTGATCAATGTGGCTCATGGTTAGAAAGGTATTACCTCAATGTGCCAATGCTGCAGTCCATAATTCATGCTCTGGAGGATCAAGTTGCAAGGCTCACCATCCAGAAGGCAAAGATGCCATCCACTGATAAGAAACAGCGAACAACAGGTTCGATTTTATTTAAGAACGTGGAGTCGGCTATAGCAGTCATCAATTCAAACTTGGCGTAGCCCGAACAGTTGCACTGGTATGATTATCACTTGTTTATATGATGAACTCATAGCTCTGTGTATAGCGTCGATTTGGAATTGGTTAATAAGCATGCATTATTGTATATAAGTTTGTTTTGATTAATCGAATTTCAGATTGGTTTTGATTAGATTTAGTTTTGATCTGATTCTTTTAATTTAGTTTGAATTGGATTCTCTGTTATTATTGAAGTTGTTAATATATTTTCTAAACACAAGCCGTTTCTGGTATTTCAATTCCAAACACAGCCAATATCGCATTTCAAATTGGTTATATTCTAGATGATATGGTTGGCAATTATGGTTAACTGTTGTGATTGTATGTCTTTTGACCAATTCGAATACCTTTTTGTTAAGGTGTAAGCAAGTTGCAAATAGATGTGAGTCATAACTGTTGTATCCAACTATTTGATTTGCATTGTTTTGTTTGACCGTGTTATCAGCTCGATTCATATTACAACAAATATACTGCTTAAATTTGATTTGGGAACAAAGATGATTATGCCCAGGATTACGATTTGTTTCTATTTTTAACACAGTTACGATTTGCTCTAATTGTTACTCGGTCGATGATTATTACTCTTGTTAATGGTTATGATCACTATGTGATCCTGTCTGTTGACTGTGTAAATTCTCAACGATTGGAATCTATGGTGAAGTTTGATGAATGTTTATCTGGCAATCATCGTAACTGTCTTTCCATATTTGATTGAAATGACATGAACCTTATGCATATTCTTACAGCCGTAACAAATCAATTTTGATTGTGTTCAATTATGATTGTATCGATTATGATTGTGTTGTGGTATATCGTATCTTATATGATTCACGCTATATTTCACTTCGATATGAAACAATCCTGTTATGATTTGACCATATTTTATGGCAATAAAAAAACAAAGCATTCTTACCCTGTTTCGTTTGAATCACTCTTCGATTTGGTTAAATTTGAATGATAAACTCATTGGAATTATACTAATTCGTTTTGGATGTTTATTAAAAGAAAATTAAATTGGATTTGATTCTTTTGAAAAGATTTTATTTGATTGCTATCTGGTCCTGTAGTCTATTTTAGACTAGCTACAAAATCAGATGATTCTGTAGCTAAGTCTGTAGGATCAATTTTTTATTGTTTTATTGATGAAATGTCTTTCTAATTGGTTATTTTTGGTCTATTGCAGATCAATTCGAAATGGCAATGGCTTTGATGAGAAGTTAGGGGATACTTCAAAGATTTCACATGCATTTTAGTTTCTTAGTTTAGTTGATTTTGGGATATTTCCCAGATTACGTAAAACTATTTGATATTATCCACAGGGAGCTTTTACCCTGTGGAAAGACTTATAAAAACCTATCATTTTTGTAATAATGATCATCCTCATTCGTGGGAGAACAAGGATATGGAGTTATAATACAGACTGAAGCAGAATTTGGTGTTTTGTCACAGCTTTAGCTTCTCAATATATCAATATTTTGTTTCATGTTGTGTATATCAATTTGTATATGGTTTATGACTACTTTAGCTATCTTGATCATGTGCAAATGATATAATTTTAATCACTGTAATCCATATCTGATTTCTTCCAATTGTATAAAAGATATAATAATTGTCTAATTCAGTTTGTGAATGACAGGTTTATCTTCTTCATGAATTGAATTATTTAAATATAAGTTTTCTGCATAACAGGTTTCCCTTATTGCAGAGATTTATGATCACAAGATTGTTATGATCTTTTATGTCTTATTTGTCCTGTAAACCACTCTAAGAGCAGCACATCCAATCATTTACGAGAAGATTATGTACTAATTGGTGCGAGTTTACTTCCTCCGACCAGCTTCAGAGTTATCAAACGCAGGACAAATTAGGAGTGTTTCCAGGTCAGTTAATCTTTTCTTTGATGTTTTCATTAAGTAGTGTAGATATAAGTCTAGATATATTTATATTATATCGTTTAATTTCAGTAGTTTTATTTATTTTTCATAAAATATAAAAATCAAAAACATATCTTGCTGTCTTAGGGCAGAAAACACATGATTTTTGCAGGTTTTAATTAAATCTGTAGGTTGTTTATAGTGTACATTTGTGATTAAGTAATATAACTAGTAATTAGACAACTAAATAATAGAAGTTAGTGTAATAGAAATTAGTAGAATAGTTAGTGTATTTCGTATTCAGTTTAGTTTATATAGTAATTTGTTTTTAGTGTATTAGATTAATATTGTTAGTTAGCTTAGTTTCTTTTATTTTTGTTTTAGTTAGTTTGTTTTAGTTAGTTTAGTTAGTTTTTTTAGTTTTAGATAGATTAGTTAGTTTAGGTTAGTTTCCTCTTTGGTTTTCTTAGGAGACCTTAGGGCGGCCAATGGAGCCGTTAAACCTGTCAGGGTGGTTCATTCCAAATGGCTTGGGTTATTTAGACAACCCCGGACCGGTTCCACTCTCTCAATTGACGAACGGACAATTTCGCCTGTCAACAAATGGCGCTAGAAGGAGGGCCTAAACTTAATTAATGGCATGAGGCAATCGCAAGACTCCCCCTCCACCTAATCGCACACCTATAGTGACTAGAAGTCGTTCACAAGATAATATCCCCCCTCAAACAGCAACTACTTCAACCGAAGATCCACAGATCACAGTTGAGCCAGCAACCCCTAATCCTACAGGTGGTGATATCCAAGAGATCGTTCATCAATCTCTTATCAAGACACATAGTGCCTTAGCCAGTCTTAGGCGACCAAACCTCCCGTGGGGTCAACCTTTAGACTTCTCTGATATCAGAGAACAGTTAGGTGATATTAATCCCACTGTGAATCCTTCAGATCCAGACACAAATATTGCTGTAGGAGGATCTAGGATACCTCCTTCACCACCTCCCTCATCTCCTTCCTCTTCTGGGGGAGATTACTCTTCTGACAAAGGTGACTCACCTTCTTGTCCTTCCACACCCACTACCCCAATGGCGAATCAGAACAACCCTGCTAGACCCTGGTTGGACCAGGATGCTGTAGTTGTACTTGGAGCCCAACACCCTTTACCTAAGAATCCGGAGAAATGTCTTCCTAAGTTTGATCCCGATTCAAAACAGATAGCCGAAGATCATATCAAAAAATTTATGTTAGCCATCAGACTCTGTAATGTTGAAAATGAAGACGTTGTCTATAGGTTGTTTCCTTACACCTTTGAGGGTAATGCATCCACTTGGTACTTTTCCCAATAGCCTCATACCATAGTGTCTTGGGAAAAGTTTGAATCATGTTTTTTAGAAAAATTCGGAGATGGTAAACCTCCGGAAGTCTTAGTCATGGACCTTTCGAGCTTAAAAATGAACCCAAAAGAAAAAGTTAAAGATTTTAATCAAATATTTTTAACACTTAAAAATCGAATCCTTGCAGACTCTATGTCTGCTGAGAGTCTTGTAATAGCTTACTACACTAAAGCTCTACATCAAAGTATAGCTATTTGGGTTAAAAGTTCTAAAAAGGCAACATTGTTAGAAGCCTTTGAAGAGGCTACTCAGATTGAAAAAGATATACTAAGTCTAAGGGACTCTTCTAGCAACGAAAATGAGACTGTTTCTTCTTCCAAAAAGAAGATTGAAATTCTCCCCAGACCTACACAAAACAAAACACAACCCGAAAACTCTGATTTGGAAAATTTAACCAAAGTTGTACAAAAATTATCTAATCAAGTTATAGATTTAAAAAGGTCGACTGAAGAAGCCTCTTTGAGTAAAGGACCCTACAAACCTCCTTTCCGAAATCCTTTTCCCGCCAACCGGCCTAATCCGAAATCCGAAGGCTTGAACCTAGAATGTTTGCAATGTGCTCTCCAGACAATTCTAGGAGCCCAAGATGACTTGATTCCTCCTGAAATCCCTCAAGAAGAAGTCGAGAAGGAAACAACTCAAGAAGAAGAGTCTTCTCCAAACATCTTTGGACACTTCTCGGATAGTATCTTCCAAGCTAACTTCGAGACTGTTCACCCTTGCAACACTAGGAGTAAGACAACAAATAAACCTCCTACTGAGAACACTACAACTTTACTCCCAAAGCTATCTAAATCAGTAGAAACTAAACAAAGTAATGTTGGCCCCAAATTAGATTATGATGTTGTTGAAGATCTTAAAAAATTAAGGGCCAACGTTTCTATTTATGAGTTGTTGAAATTTCCATTTTTGTTACAGAAGATGTTGCAAAATATTTTAGACAATGGCAAGAGTGGTAATTCAAATGGTAATAAGGTTGTGCAAAGCAAAGCTCCGCTAAATACTTCCACAAAAAATAATCCTGATCCTCAAGATAAAGGAAGCCTTCCTGTAACTCCTGTAAATAGTGTAAATAAAAATGTAAATAATGTAGATAAAGTAGCATTAGAAAATGCGAGTAAGAAACCACAAGCTACAACTTTAAGTACTCGCAAGAATGTACCTCCTTTTCTTTTAACTTTCAAAATCTTCAACAGAAATGTGCATAATTGTATGGTTGACTCAAGAGCATCATCAAATGTGATGCCTTGGTCAGTCTGCCAAAAGATTAACGCCGAAGTAGAACCATCTTCTTTGAAAATCATACAACTTGATCGAACAAATGTTAAAGTTATAGGCGAATTGAAAAATGTATTGATTAGATTATCGTCTAACCCTAAGGTTCATCAGGTTATTGATATAATTGTGGTGGATATTCCAGAAGTGTATGGCATGTTTTTGAGTAGGGACTGGTCGGAGAAGCTACATGGTTACTTCGCGACGGACTGGTCTCACTTATGGCTTCCAGAAAACGGCAAGCCCAACAAGATTAGGGTGAATCGTGAGTGTTACCTCAAGTTCATGGTAACAGACTTGAATGACCCCAATGAACCATATACACCTCCGAAAGATTCACCTGAAGTCCAAGGGATGGACACCTTCTTCGGAAATTTCATGGCTGAAGCTTCACCTATCAACAATCCACAACAACAATCCGAGATCATAACATGTACGCAACCAACAACTGCTATACAACAGATCCATGAGCCTGATGGAAATCAAATTTAGTCTTTATATTTCGATGGTTCCAAGTCTAAGGAAGGAGCTGGTGCAGGCTGCATCATTATTGATCCGACAGGTAACAAAACATTATTGGCTTGTAGATTAGAATTTGAATGCACTAACAATATTGCAGAATATGAGGCTTTATTGTAAGGTCTTAGAAAAGCCTTGGACATGAACATTCAAAATATAGTTGTATTCGGCGACTCTGAGATAGTGGTTAGGCAGGTGAGAGATTCTATACATTGTCTTTCCCCTCATCTCAAATGTTACCAGTCTAAGGTATGGAGTTTAATGAACAAATTTTTTGCTTTTAATATAAATTCCATTCCTAGATTAAACAATGCCGAAGCAGATCTACTAGCTAATGTTGCCTCTAAACTTCTTCCTGCAGAAGGCTTATCTCCACACACATTCTCCGTGGAGCTATTGTTTCGACCATCTGTTCCTGACAATATCAAAAACTAGAGAGTATTTTATGATGATCAACAGAACATTAACTTTCTGCACATGGAAGAAACCTTTCAAGGTGCTGTGATAGATGAACAAACGCACGACGACAATTTGCACGACTTTACGGTAATACCTAATCCGAAATCTCCTGAAGCTCTATCGGACATGGTAAATTTCATACCCAAATCTGTTGTTAGACTAGAAAATTTTAATGATTTTGAAGATAAATTTAAAAATACAGTCAATTGTAAAACCAACAGTTCCTCATTGTCTTATGAAAAAGTCAATTTAGGAACTAGTGAAAATCCTCAGTGTATCAACTTAGGTTTGGGATGTTCCAAACAAGAAAAAGCTGATTTTGTTAAATTATTTAAAGAATTCAAGGATGTCTTTGCTTGGACTTACGACGATCTTAAAACATTCGATCCTAATATTATACAGCATGTCATCCCGATGAAGCCCCAAACCTTACCCTTCCAACAAAAACTGAGGAAAATGCATCCTAAACTAGAACCGACCGTACAAAAAGAATTGAATAAACTCCT
>JZKD02S0164201.1:0-15757 GCA_000966675.3 Picea glauca | reverse complement strand
GAGGAAGGATAGGGATGGAAGATGGAAGTAAGTTAGGGAGGAAGGATGAATAGAAGTAGTTGAGAGTGTGTGGGGATTTCGCCTTGTAGAAGAATTTCTTGATTTCCTCTTTTTTTTTTTAATTGAAAAAGAAAAATATATGTATATTATATTTACTTAACTAAACTAAAATTATCTAAGTGAATGTAGCTTGTGTTAAATTATTGTAAATGAAGAATTTCTTGAACATTTAAATGGTTTATTATGTTTTATGAAATCAATGGTCTTGTTAATTGGATTGGACGCATACAATAATTACTTTAGGTATGATAATTATTTTCATTAGTACCTGTGTGAGTCCGGTATGTGCTAGCTACACATGTATGCCTTACACATGTACACTAGTATGCATAAGTATTTTAAATTGATGATGCTGATTATTTGTTGCCGGTGTATGAATCGTGTGTCGTTACCCTTGTATTGTAAATTATTCTAACTTCGGGATGAAGTTTCTTGAAGGTTGAGTGTATGTAACAACCCAAATTAATTAATTTTATCACAATTTTTAATTTTAATTTAATTAATTATTAAAATATAGTAAATGAGTCTTTTATTATTTTATTATTAAAAGTGGGTGAAGTAATTAATGGGGGGATAAGGTTGTTGGGGGGATTAATGAGGGGGACTTGAGAGAGGAGGATGAGAAAGGAGGGGAGGACTTGGAAGGGCATGTCATTTTTTATTTTGGTTTGAGAATTTTTGAAAGATGGAGGAGGAGGAGGAGGAAATTGGAAGAATTGTTTTGGGGAACTCTCACATGGCACTGATGCTGCTAGGAATTTTGGGCCCAGAGGCAAAGAAATCACAAGGATTCCTGGAGCTAGGGAGTCGGAGAGGTTGTTCCTAGTTGGTTGGGAGGTTAATATACAGTCTGGGCAAGAACAAGAACAAGATCAGACAGAAAAGGGACTAGATAACCAACATGAAGGTGGAGGTATGTATTATGATGTTGTTATCATTATTCTGCTTATTATGTTGTTATTGTTATTATGTTGTTACTGTTTATTACTGGTTTATTCCAAGTATGAGAAAACGAATGAAAGAAATTCTAAACTAAATTTTCAGTGATTTCAATAGGAGATTGTTGATATATTTATTTTTTCTGAATCCTGAAATAGGTAGGCTTTACAGTGTCTTGGACGACATTATCAAGAACACTCAAAAGACACCTCAAAAGACTGGTTTTGAAAAGGAGAAAACATTTGACAGAGAGTACAAGTCTTTTTCCATGGAAACAACCACTAAAAAATCAATTTTGGAAGGCAACGCTCCCCTATACACTGTCAGGGAGTGCCAACGCTCTGTGTCCTCTTTTGGGGGAGCATTCAAACGATCTGTGCCCCATTCTGAGGGAGGGCTGGCCTTTTTTGAGCGAATTTTTGGATTGTTGAGAAAAATCAGGGAAGAATCCCCTCATATCTGGAGTTGGTTGGATTTGGATATGAGGTCAAGGATCGATATTAGGGAAGATCCAAATCTAAAGGAGAGGAATCCTCAACTTATCCCAAGAATATCTTAAGTGGTTAGGCCTCTCAAAGCCTATATAAGGAGGGCTCTTCATGGTGAAATGGGGAGACAATTGAGGGCATCAAACTTATGATCTCATAAGGGAGATATCATTGAAGCATCATCATTTTGTGTGGATTACTTGAGCAAAGGGTTGGACAAGGAGAGATAGGAGAGGTTGATGCACCTTCATCAAAGGTTTGTAAGTATTTTCTTTTTTTCTCATTAATATACATATGTGCTTGGCCTATTTCTTTCAAGGTTGTGTTTGTTCTACATGAACTTGTCTCTATTAGATAGATCTAGTTTCAAGCTAATCTCAGTGGAATAGAAATTTTGTTCTGCCTTTGTTTGTTTGTAGGACTTATCGAGGATATTAGGGATCAAAGCTCGGCTTGGACTATGGTAGGACGAACATCATTTAAAAAGGCACTCCTTTTTTCCTCTTCTCTATACTTTAGTTTAACTAGATTTAAAAGGATGTCAGTGACCACCGTTAGCACCCTTTCTGTCTTGGTATTAGGAGTCTAAAGCCTAAGAGGGAATCCACTTGTCCACAGGGGGATTCTCCTGTAACAGAAATCAATGACTCCACTGGGGAAACTCGAAGCTTTCAGCTTTGGTTTCCTCCCTAGATCTTATTTTAGCCTTTGCTCATTTTTTGAGCTTATTCATATTGTGTCTCTGTGTCTTGGATGTGTTGATTGGCTCTTTAATTCATCCCATACACTTTGAATTTCTGAGTTTGCTTGAGGTTTTGGGTTTCTAGACATTTTTCTGAATTTTAAGAGGCTAGCGCTCCCCTTCCCTAGCTTTCCAGAGTGCTGACACTCCCTACCAGGCTTACATAGAGCATTGCAGCACTCTGGTGCCCTTGACACTAGAGCGCTTTCCCCTTTCTGTTTAAAATCTTGTAGGAGTTTAATCTCCGATTTGACTTTCTTGTTGTTTGCATTTGATCAGAGTCCTTACAACCTCAGTGTGTCTTTGTCTTGGCCTTCAACACTTTGTTTTTTGAGAATTGATCACCTTTTGCTTGGATTTTGTGACATTTTCCCTTACTTTGAGTCATTCTTCTTTTGAAGACTTGTAATCATTTTATTGTTTTCTTCTCAGTTATCTGACTGAGTGAAAGCTATGGTAAGGAATTTCAGAGATCTATGAACCATTCCATTCGATCTTTGAGGTCAGTTTTCCAACATTTCTCTTTTGTTTGAGGATTTTTGGTTCTTTTTTGCAAATTTGGTTTTCCTTTTTGTTTCTTGTTTAATCACAACGAGAGTGTGTTTTTTATTGTGTAAATCTCATTGATCTTAAATTCCGATCGACATAGGAAGCCTTACATCAGATTGATTATCATTCACACATAAACAATAGATATATTTTTTTTGATTGGTTTTTGGATATTAGAACAATTTTATGAAAATTTTAGCATGATATTGGATTTGATTGAGAAACAATTGCATGAAGATACCTCATATTAGTTTTTGACAATGCAAAGAACATTTTTATCCTTCCCTTAAATAGGCATTCATTGAACAAAAAGACGGTTTATCATCTGTTATGCATTTTTTGGGAATTGAGTCATTATACCATCAAGTTTCACTTTCATACACCTTTGAGTAAAGAACAACTGCAAAATTAACAGTAATTAAAATTGATCTAGAACATTTTGTTTTTAGAATCTTCCACCAACATTACACTAGGATTAGCACTTTGGATTAGGCTGTGAGTACAACTCTCCAAAGCATTCAAAGCAAACATTAGCATCTTGCGATAGGGAGAGAAAATCCAATTGTCGTATAGGATTCTTGGGATCCCCCTCTCACACAGGGGTTAGCACAAGGTCGCGTTCAGGAGAGTTGTGGAGATTATCCCTCAGTGGTTCAACTGTTCGTGGTAGTCAGATCGTATTTTGGGGGTTCTTCTTGAGGCTCACCTGTTTTCATTTGGTCTCGGTGCTTTGTGAATTCCGAATCCATTCGGGGTCCTCTGGAGTTCTATCGATCCACTTGTCCTAAGTTCTCTCGAAGAATTTTGGACTTGTTATCCTGCCCATACGTTCAGACTGGACTATCGATTGTACCCACCCAGGGGCTGACTGCGAGTTGGTGTCCTTAGTAGCGATAATATTTAGGGTTTTTTACATAAGGTGATAGTGAAGGGAAGTCTCATTGTACCTGGAACAGACGTTGGCCAAACTCACTTGAGCTCCTTGGAGGGTAAATCTACAATTACTACGTGGAATCTTGCACCAAGGCGTAAGTTCATTAAGCAGGTCTCCATCGTAACTGTTCCACCTACTCATATCCTAGCCCCTTCTTGACTTGATCATGCGACGTTGGATTTCATCACCAACTAGTATGATCATCAATAGAAGGTTTTGTTTGCTTGGTTTGATTTCTATATTTTCCGTGTGTGTTGTTTATTTTCATTAGTCAGCCATAGATTTTTTGTGTAAAGTATTTGTTTCAGGAAATATTGATCCTCCACGCCATTCACACAAAATGCAAGGGTTACCCCCGGAAGATCCAGAGGGTTATCAACCTTTGCCTACTGATCCACTGAAGGGCTCTCCTCAATAGAGTGAGGTCCAAGACACCACCACTTCACAAGTATAAAGGACGTACTCTTTGTAAGATTTCTGAATTTTCGATTCTCTAGAGGCTTTCCAAATTCCTCACAACTACGAGAGACATATTCTCTAACTAGATTCACCAAAAGAACTTGTTTTTGATACTTATGGAATACCAACCGGACCACTCACAGGACTTGAAAATGAGAATCTTTTTTGGACTACTGACATATTTAGAAACCCACCTCTCACGGTAGGGGATCTTTTCGGCTCAGGGGCAGGTGTTGATATACCTATCATATCCCAATTATAAGAAACATCTGCTACATACACGGTACCCTTAAATTACTTTTCTTCTACACCCAGTAGTGCCACCGTCATGTCAGAAACACAGTCAGTTGGTCCTCGATCGACCATTTCTCTCCAGGTGGCCCATTCCACTATGGTCTCGCATGTTGCTACAATCCCCACCAGAAATGTGACACCATCCTAGGCTCAGATTTGAACACCAGTTAGAACAAATCCATCTGTTCCACTTGGGTAAAGAACCTTGAATCCTTCTATTACCAACACTAATAAGGTTACACCCAAACTTTCTATCCCTACACCTTTGTTTGGAGGAACTGGTATTGGTGGCTCCAATCCAGTTGGAGTCTCTGGTGATTGATATTCTGGTTTCCAGATCCCTCTGGGCACTCAACCTCACGATGGGGGGCAACCTCCATTTGGGAATCAAACTCAAATGGGGACACAATCTCAGCTTGGGGGGCAATCCCAAACTGGAGTCCCTAACCCATTTTATGGACAAAATGTGACACCAAATCCTTGGAACATTCCTTTTCCTGGAAATCCACTATTCCATGGGGGGCAACATCCTCAAGGACAAAAACAACCTTATCCTCCTTATGGGAAAAATGTCTATCCATCTTATGGGAAAACACATCAACCAAATTATAATCCTCATAACCCATCAATTTATCCTCCATATGCACATGTTTCCCAACCATTTTGGGGTTTTTCATATATAAATCGACAGGAAAAATATTTGTCCATTTGAGGTTATAAAAGATCGGGACTTCCAGAATTCATGTTTATTTCCTTGCATGCGATTATTTTACTCCTTTATACTAGATACCCTGTAGGATTGTACCTACGACAGAGGTTTATTGTTATACTGTAGGTGCGCATTAACAAAAGAGTCATTACTAAAATACCATCACCACCATACTGATGTACATATACTTAATTAGTGTAATGGGGTTTGGTAAGTTTTCTGAATTATTTTCGTACATATAAGTTTATATGTATGTCTGTCTAGTTTCTGGATACCTTAGTAGTCATTTTACTCCAGCATCATTGTATCGCTTATACAGAACACTCATTATATATATACATATATGTTCATAATATATATGTACAGGTTGATGTACATATTGGTTAATACCTCTGTGATAAAGGGTGTATTTACTTTGAATCTGAACTTGTAGGCTCATTAGAGGAGGCTCATTGTATACTATAAGCATCTACAGGAAATGAAGTCCGCCACGGATATTGGTGCGTGTGGCTTCAAGTATTGATGCAAACAGTTTTATTTTCATTTTACTTAACATAATTAACTAAGATGATAGATGTAGTATGTAGTCCATTCTATTATGAGATTAGTAACTTCTACATAATTCATCTTACTGTTTGATACATTCCATTACCTTAGTAATTACTCAGCATCACATCTAAATAAATAAGTCCATTTCTAGCTAATGACTAGGAAGTAAAATGATAGATATTTCCATCACAACATTCATCCAGAAATTCATACATAGAAGTAAACAGATTGCAGCACAAGACATTTAACTAGGATAAGGTAGAGTTACATATCTGAATCAAATTTGTGGGAAGCCAAAGGGAACAACAACGTTCCTCCCAACCGTAGAACAGGGAAGCCAATCTACTTGCCCGATTCACCCCCTAGCTTGACCATAAATCCATAAGGGAGAATTGAAATCTCCTCTCCAGCAATATCCTTTAATTTCAGTAGAATCGCTCTTGCCTCACACTCACACGGTAGTGCTCATAACAGCAAGGAAAACAAATAAAAATCAATCATCTTCTTTCCCAGCATACTTGGCAGCATCCTGCCTCCTCACATATGCTATTTATTAATTTTCCTAGGACTTTTTCCCCTCCCTTGGGGATTTTCGCAGCTTTTTAAATCCCTAATTTTCATGGGCTGCCAATGGCCAAATCACTCATTTGTCACTTGTAACAATCAACCCAGAGTTAATTCCAATGTGTTCCCCACTCATGGAGTCATGGTCAGCTAAATTTAACATGGTTATTCCATTTGTCCTCCTGCAATCAATATAAAATATTATGTTTTCATACAAGTGTCATAATCAAATAGTTAGTTGGGTTAAATCAGGTCTCTGTCCAATAGTCATAATAATTAATTACAATCATCAAATTCAAAATTCGGAATTGCCATAAATGGCAAAAATTTTCCAAATTCGAATTTACTAAAAACGGAATGAATTTTCAGCATATTTAAATTTTAAAAATATTATATTTTATTTTGGACATCACACATGGCCATGTCACTAGTCCAACTTTTTTGGATGCAAGCATGTGTAGATGAACATCAGAAGGACTAAACAAGCATATGCATTGTATATTGTGAATAATTGTTCTTAATGTCACATGCAGGGTCGAAGGAGATAGAATACAAAATATGGTGTCAAGGGATACTCAAGAAACATGAGGACTCGAGGGTCAAATTATATGCCTCATATTTTTTGACTAAAAAAATGTGTAACAATAAATAGGGAGTGATGGCGGAGTACAATGACCAATCTGTATATCACGAAACCTCTGAAGCCAAAGGTGCAATCTTGAAACCGTTAGCTCAGCACCCGCAATCGACAAAGTGAGTAAGTATGGAATAAGGTAGAAGCATGACCATAAATGTGAACCTGTGAGTCCATCAACCCGCGCACCAAGTCATTTTCGGAAAGACGACTAAGCAGAGGAATCGGAAAGCAAAAGGGATAATAGAAAATGAAAAAAATAGAAATGGGGAGGGCACAAAGGCCCATTGTTGTTAAATCATCATTTTCTAGTCCAATATTATATGTCCCCACTCATTTTGTATGTTTAATTTACTATCACAGTTGGTATACCTTTTCGAAGATTGTACCATAGACCCCTATGATGTTGCATATAAGAATTCATCTTCTTGTCCAACCAATCTGTTTCTTTCAAGGTAGCAACGTCGAACATACAATGGACATGAAGGCAAGTTAGTATGCAAAAAGAGATGTAAAATAAATAAATACAGTTCTATTTATTTCAATGTAGCAGTAAAGAGAATAAAATTCACATGATAATAAGAAGAAAGATACGTAGTATATACATACAGTAAAAAAAGTGCAAAGCAATAGAACAAGTAGAACAAATACACAGACAATAAATGAAATACTAAACACTAGAATATAAAATATGAGTACACGTATGCCCCTCTGTAACTCCTCTGCATTCGTGCCAAAGTGTCCATTGTCCTCTCCAACCACTCTGTTTGTTTGAATGTAACAATGCAAGAAAAATACAATGGACATGAAGGAAGTTAGTATGCAATAAGACATGTAATAAAGACAAGTTATTATGTAGGAAGGTACGCAATATCGACATACAATAAACTAGGTAAACACATATACACACAATAAATGAAATACAAAACAACGAAATACAAAATAATAGTACAAGCATGTATCTTTGTATCTCCTCTTCCACTGCTGCAATTAAGACTCCTTCATTTTCTCAAGCTATTATGTTTTTTTGAATGTAAGAACATGCAAAATACAATGAACATGAATGGAAGTTGGTATGCCATGGAGAACAAGTAATATGTACATACAGTAAATGACAATCAACAAATAGAATAAAATATAGTTAGAAACATGAACCTTTGCTTTTCTGCATCCATGGTTGTAAATATATAAAGTTTTTCTCTGCCCAAAGTATTTTACAAGCTACAAAATATTAAGAAATTGCATGGCCATAGCTAAATGATTTTTGTTTTCTGTGGCAAAGTATCCAGATATGCTTCCATACATGGAAATATAATTTTGCAGTGTCTTTGGTGTACATATCATATCTCAAGTACAAGACAAATTGTATCATGGTCACACCAGTCTGTGTAGAGGATAAAGAAGTTGTATTTTGATATGGACACATTTAACCATACATTCTTAATAAGTGCATTTTTCACATGTTTTATTTTAAAAAAAAGACAACAGATATTGGAATTGCACATCTAGTTGTCCAATTATTTCATATGCCACTATATTATATCATGTCAACATTGAAGTATCAGAAAAATTTTACAGCAGAACAGGCGGGCATGGAACGGGCGCCAGATCTTGACTTCGCCAGACACGACAAACAACACAACCACAGGTCCACTCGCGGCTGNCAGGACCTAAACACCACAAAGCGCCAAATAAAAAAAAAAAAGCTCCAACTATCGGCGCAGGACCCCAACCCTGCAAAGCCGAAGTAAACAAAAGAAAACAACAAGAACCAAACCAACGAGAAAGCACGAACAGGCCCAACTGCAGCCCCAGAGCCCCAAACTCGTAAACTTGAACCAATCAACAACAACAACTAGCAACCAACGAACAAGAAACAACCACTGAACCAATGAACCATCGAACAAGCAACAACCACTGAACCAGTAAACAACATATGTATCTCCAACGATTACCAACCTACAGCCGAAGCACATAAGGAACCAGAAACATATGACGAGCATGCGAGTAGAGATAAACAAACATTTTTACTTTCAAACTGCAAACAATGAACAACAAAGAAGGAATAGAAAATGAAATTATGGCATCAAAACTCACTCTCAAACGATGAATGACAGAAGCGCAGGTCGAATTGTGGGTTCAACACCTAGACCCTGCAAAGTAAAAAAAAAAACAGATCCAATTGCGAATGGAGGACCCCAACCTTGCAAAGTTGAACCAAACAACAACAAGCAGTAATCGATGAACCAACGAAGAAGAAGCACCCACTGAACCAATAAACAATGTATGTAGCTTCAACGATGACGAAATTGTATTCCAAGCCTAGAATAAGTATGAAACAAACAATGTCTATTCAACTGGTAGTGAACAACAATATTGTCCAAATTCACTGCAACATTGTATGGAAAATTTCGAGGAAAAATGTATTCCAATAAGCCTATTTAAGTAAACATTTAAGGCTCTCAAGCTGTCTAAGGGCCTCATGGTATGAAAACATTTAAGTTGTGAGGCTTGTTTGAGGACTTCGTGCCATGTAAACATTTAAGTTGTCAGGCCTATTCAAGCACCTAAAAAAAAGTGTCAATGATCTAAACCTTCTGTATGGAAACATTTCAATACAAATACAAAGGACTAACAATAATAGGACAAACACATTAAAAAACAATGTCCACGCTCAGAACTTTCGGTTTGTAAACATTTCAGTAAAAATGTAGTAAAAATTAAAAAGGAATGTCTAAGCTCAAAACTTTGGATATCTACACATTTACAAGATTGAGAATAACAACGCTGGCAATAAGGCCTCTAATATATTCTCCAATGACATATAAGTTTTTTTTTTATATATAAAGTAATATTTTTACTTTTATACTACAAACAATACAGATGATGTGAAAATTTACAAAAAACATATTAATATGAAGTCAACGAATTATCTATAGCTATAGTCCCTACCAACCTTCCTTTGACTAGAATAATAGAAAAAAAACTATCTATGAGCTTATGAGTTCAACCCCTTATACTTCCTATCATACCCGTTCTTCAAATAAACCGACTGTTGGAATGGCTCGGGTTTGGAAATGATCGCGGCTATATCTTTTAAATGAGATAATGTAATATACTCTCCTCGTGGCTTCTCCTTGGGTGCCTCCAAAAAAATTCGCATAAACTTTACTAACAACCAATGCGCATGTTCTTGTGGAACTCTTGTAATCAAGCAACATCTGCAGCTAAACAAAGCGGCGGATACCTCAGAATCAGCGGCTCTCCCCCTTCCACCGAGGGGCGATATATCTTGAGCACGCGGCTGTTGGCTCACAACAAATAGGAGGGGTCTCTTGGATCTGTGTGAGAAAACCCTCGCGATTTTTCCTCTCTGGCTCGATACCACTGGCTGATACCACTTTGAAGGAGGATCGGAGGGGTCTCTTGCAAAAAAAAGTGGTGGATACCTCAGAATCGGTGGCTCTCCCTCTTCCACCGAGTGGCGCCTATATCTTGAGCACGCGGCTGTTGTCCCACAGGAAATCAGAGGGGTCTCTTGGCTCTGTCTGAAAAAACCCTAGTGATTTTCCCTCTTCAGCTTTGATACCACTAGCCCTGATATCACTTTGAAGGAGGATTTTTCCTCTCCGGCTCTGATAACACTTTGAAGAAGGATTTTTCCTTTCCACCTCTGATACTACTTTGAAAAAGGAAGGGGCGAATTGAACACAGCTACAGCTAATAACTGTATGAACTCAAGAAAAAAACACACAACTAAACATAAGACAGAACTCAAAAGCTGCGGCTCTAAAACTTCATTGATTCATTCATTGCTTCTAGAGACATAATTAAATACAAAAAATTTGATACCACTTTGAAGAAGGAAGGGGTGAATTGAACACAGCTATAGCTAATAACTGTATGAACTCAAGAAAAAAACACACAACTAAACACAAGACAGAACTCAAAAGTTGCGGCTCTAAAACTTCATTGATTCATTCATTGCTTCTGGAGACAGAATTAAATACAAAAAATTGACTAACAATACGATTCAACTCTTCTATCAACTAACTTAAACTCTCTAAACTTAGAACTCTCCAAAAATAGCTAACTCTCTAAAAAAACAAAACAAGTAACCGAGCTAATTTTCTAAAAACTGGAACTCTCTAAACTTAGAACTCTCCAAAAATAACTAATTCTCTAAATACAAGTAACTTAGCTAACTCTCTAAAAACGAGTAACTCTAAACTTAGAACTCCCCCAAAATAGCTAACTCTCTTAAAAACAAGTAACCGGGGTAATTATCATTAAAACTCTCCAAAAATAGCCAACTCTCCAAAAACAAGTAACCGGAGTAATTATCATATTCCAGCATTGTTCCATTAATGTCCTGACCTGACAATGACAAACCTGGTAGTATTGTCCCATCTTCAATATTGATATTCCAGGGTTCACCCCCACAATCAGATTGTTTTTAAACTCTATGACAACCAACCAAACACATCTGACATCACAATTCTCAACTTATCCCAAGAATATCTTAAGTGGTTAGGCCTCTCAAAGCCTATATAAGGAGGCCTCTTCATGGTGAAATGGGGAGACAATTGAGGGCATCAAACTTATGATCTCATAAGGGAGATATCATTGAAACATCATCATCTTGTGTGGATTACTTGAGCAAAGGGTTGGACAAGGAGAGATAGGAGAGGTTGATGCACCTTCATCAAAGGTTTGTAAGTATTCTCTGTTTTTCTCATTAATATACATATGTGCTTGGCCTATTTCTTTCAAGGTTGTGTTTGTTCTACAAAAACTTGTCTCTATTAGATAGATCTGGTTTCAAGCTAATCTCAGTGGAATAGAAAGTTTGTTCTGTCTTTGTTTGTTTGTAGGACTTATCGAGGAGCTTAGGGATCAAAGCTCGGCTTGGACTGTGGTAGGACGGACATCATTTAAAAAGGCACTCCTTTCTTCCTCTTCTCTATACTTTAGTTTAACTAGATTTAAAAGGATGTCAGTGACCACCATTAGCACCCTTTCTGTCTTGGTCTTGGGAGTCTAAAGCCTAAGAGGGAATCCACTTGTCCACAGGAGGATTCTCCTGTAACAGAAATCAACGACTCCACTGGGGAAACTCGAATCTTTTAGCTTTGGTTTCCTCCCTAGATCTGATTTTAGCCTTTGCTCATTTTTTGAACTTATTCATACTGTGTCTCTGTGTCTTGGATGTGTTGATTGGCTCTTTACTTCATCCCATACCCTTTGAATTTCTGAGTTTGCTTGAGGTTTTGGGTTTCTGGGCATTTTTCTGAATTTTAAGAGGCTAGCGCTCCCCTTCCCTAGCTTTCCAGAGTGCTGACACTCCCTGCCAGGCTTACATAGAGCATTGCAACACTCTGGTGCCCTTGACACCAGAGCGCTTTCCCCTTTCTGTTTAAAATTTTGTAGGAGTTTAATCTCCGAGTTCATTTTCTTGTTGTTTTCATTTGCTCAGAGTCCTTACAACCTCAGTGCGTCTTTGTCTTGGCCTTCAACACTTTGTTTTTTGAGAATTGATCACCTTTTGCTTGGATTTTATGGCATTTTCCCTTATTTTGAGTCATTCTTCCTTTGAAGACTTGTAATCATTTTATTGTTTTCTTCTCAGTTATCTAACTGAGTGAAAGCTATGGTAAGGAATTTCAGAGATGTATGAACCATTCCATTCGATCTTTGAGGTCAATTTTCCAACATTTCTCTTTTGTTTGAGGATTTTTGGTTCTTTTTTGCAAATTTGGTATTCCTTTCGGTTTCTTGTTTAATCACAACGAGAGTGTGTTTTTTATTGTGTAAATCTCATTGATCTTAAATTCCAATCGACATAGGAAGCCTTATATCAGATTGATTATCATTCACACATAAACAACATATATATATATATATATATATATATATATATATATATATATATATATATATATATATATATATATATATATATATATATATATTATTGGTTTTTTGATATTAGAACAATTTTATGAAAATTTTAGCATGATATTGGATTTGATTGAGAAACAATTGCATGAAGATACCTCATATTAGTTTTTGACAATGAAAAGAACATTTTTATCCTTCCCTTAAATAGGCATTCATTGAACAAAAAGACGGTTTATCATCTCTTATGCATTTTTGGGGAATTGAGTCATTATACCATCAAGTTTCACTTTCATACACCCTTGAGTAAAGAACAGCTGCAAAATTAACACTAATTAAAATTGATCTAGAACATTTTGTTTTTAGAATCTTCCACCAACATTACACTAGGATTAACACTTTGGATTAGGCTATGAGTACAACTCTCCAAAGCATTCAAAACAAACATTAGCATCTTGCGATAGGGAGAGAAAATCCAATTGTCGTATAGGATTCTTGGGATCCCCCTCTCACACAGAGGTTAGCACGAGGTTGCGTTCAGGAGAGTTGTGGAGATTATCCCTCAGTGGTTCAACCGTTCGTGGTAGTCAGATCGTATTTTGGGGGTTCTTCTTGAGGCTCAACTGTTTTCATTTGGTCTCGGTGCTTTGTGAATTCCGAATCCATTCGGGGTCCTCTGGAGTTATATCGGTCCACTTGTCCTGGGTTCTCTCGAAGAATTTTGGACTTGTTATCCGGCCCATACGTTCAGACTGGACTGTCGATTGTACCCGCCCAGGGGCTGACTACGGGTTGGTGTCCGTAGTGGCGATAATATTTAGGGTTTTTTACACAAGGTGATAGTGAAGGGAAGTCTCACTGTACCTGGAACAGACGTTGGCCAAACTCACTTGAGCTCCTTGGAGGGTAAATCTACAATTACTACGTGGAATCTTGCACCAAGGCGTAAGTCCGTTAAGCAGGTCTCCTTCGTAACTGTTCCACCTACTCATATCCTAGCCCCTTCTTGACTTGATCACGTGACGTTGGATTTCATCACCAACTAGTATGATCATCAATAGAAGGTTTTGTTTTCTTGGTTTGATTCCTAGATTTTCAGTCTGTGTTGTTTATTTTCATTAGTCAGCCATAGATTTTTTGCGTAAAGTATTTGTTTCAGGCAATATTGATCCTCCACGCCATTCACACAAAATGCAAGGGTTACCCCCGGAAGATCCAGAGGGTTATCAACCTTTGCCTACTGATCCACTGGAGGACTCTCCTCAATAGAGTGATAATAAAGAACATCATGTTTATGTACGCAATATTGATTATCATTCACACATAAACATAGTCCTCGATCAAACATGATGTACGCAATATTGATAGCATCATGTCAGAAACATAGTCAGTTGGTCCTCGATCGACCATTTCTCTCCAGATGGCCCATTCCACTATGGTCTCGCATGTTGCTACAATCCCCACCAGAAATGTGACACCATCCTAGGCTCAGATTTGAACACCACTTAGACCAAATCCATCTATTCCACTTGGGTACAGAACCTTGAATCCTTCTATTACCAACACTACTAAGGTTACACCCAAAATTTCTATCCCTACACCTTTGTTTGGAGGAACTAGTATTGGTGGCTCCAATCCAGTTGGAGTCTCTGGTGATTCATATTCTGGTTTCCAAATCCCTCTGGGCACTCAACCTCACAATGGGGGTAACCTCCATTTGGGAATCAAACTCAAATGGGGACACAATCTCAGCTTGGGGGGCAATCCCAAACTGGAGTCCCTAACCCGTTATATGGACAGAATGTGACACCAAATCCTTGGAACATTCCTTTTCCGGGAAATCCACTATTCCATGGGGAGCAACATCCTCAAGGACAACAACAACCTTATCCTCCTTATGGGAAAAATGTCTATCCATCTTATGGGAAAACACATCAACCAAATTATAATCCTCATAACCCATCAATTTATCCTCCATATGCACATGTTTCCCAACCATTTTGGGGGTTTTCATATATAAATCGACAGGAAAAATATTTGTCCATTTGAGGTTATAAAAGATTGGGACTTCCAGAATTCATGTTTATTTCCTTGCATGCGATTATTTTACTCCTTTATACTAGATACCCTGTAGCATTGTACCTACGACAGAGGTTTATTGTTATACTGTAGGTGCGCATTAACAACAGAGTCATTACTAAAATACCATCACCACCATACTGATGTACATATACTTAATTTCTGTAATGGGGTTTGGTAAGTTTTCTGAATTATTTTCGTATATATAAGTTTATATGTATGTCTGTCTAGTTTCCGGATACCTTAGTAGTCAATTTACTCTAGCATCATTGTATCGCTTATACAAAACACTCATTATATATATACATATATGTTCATAATATATATGTACAGGTCGATATACATATTGGTTAATACCTCTGTGATAAAGGGTGTATTTACTTTGAATCTGAACTTGTATGCTCATTAGAGGAGGCTCATTGTATACTATAAGCATCTACAGGAAATGAAGTCTGCCACGGATATTGGTGCGTGTGGCTTCAAGTATTGATGCAAACAATTTTATTTTCATTTTACTTAACATAATTAACTAAGACGATAGATGTAGTATGTAGTCCATTCTATTATGAGATTAGTTACTTCTACAGAATTCATATTACTGTTTGATACATTCCATTACCTTAGTAATTACTCAGCATCACATGTAAATAAATAAGTCCATTTCTAGCTAATGACTAGGAAGTAAAATGATAGATATTTCCATCACAGCATTCATCCAGAAATTCATACATGGAAGTAAACAGATTGCAGCACAAGACATTTAACTAGGATAAGGTAGAGTTACATATCTGAATCAAATTTGCGGGAAGCAAAAGGGAACAACCACGTTCCTCCAATGTACTTGCCCGATTCACCCCCT
>JZKD02S0164190.1:0-23263 GCA_000966675.3 Picea glauca | reverse complement strand
GCAGGTTGCACTATAGCCAGGGTGCGAGGTGTTCGCAGGTTGCTCTATAGCTAGGGTGCGAGAATTCCAGCACGTGGGAAAAATGAGCGATTTCTCGAATCTTCTAGAAGGAGAATATTCTTTGGTGAGGTGGCATCCGAATGGTTTGGATCTTACTCGCTTTCATGATTTAGTGGGATCATCCTAACCTCTTCACCTTATATTCTTCAAATTATAAAAGGAGGGGATTTCTCATGGAGAAAGTTATCTTGAGCTTGAGCTTAGCTTTGGTTGGCTTGGAATTATCAGCTTGGTTGGAGTGACTTTGAGATTTTCTTTGTCAAGATAGATTGTGAGTAGCTATCAGATCCATGGTCTTAGAATCCTTGGAGAAAGAAGTGTGTGGGGAACGAAGAACAGTTGGAAGGGACCTTATGACATCAAGGCAACGATTGTAATCTCTCTTTCACATTCAATATAATACAGTAATGTGTTTCTTTCCCATAAAGATTAATTTCTCTTTATTGTATAACTCCTTGATCATATACATAGATTAATTGTTGAATAGATGTTGTTTCCTTTACTTTGATTGGTTTGTATTGTTTTGATCTTAACTGTACGAGAGCGTTGGAGCGAAGAAGGAGAAACAAAGACTAAAGGAAGCGATCATAAGGTACATTCATGATTCTTTCCTCCTAGTTCATTCAACATTTAAAATCTAGGGAAAGAGTATCATTCTGTCCTGTTTTGTTCTAGATCCAGGTGGATCTAGGAAGATCGGTTTGTGTCCGCACTCACAGATT
The DNA here is from genome assembly GCA_000966675.3 of Picea glauca. NCBI lineage: Eukaryota > Viridiplantae > Streptophyta > Pinopsida > Pinales > Pinaceae > Picea > Picea glauca. Next base: position 22,481 of record JZKD02S0164190.1, on the reverse strand, counting down.
AATCCAGAAACAGGGTCCCTCTATTTCTTGTTGAGAATCCTTTTATTTCTTTCTCGTTGATCACTGGGCGAAGCATCTGAAGGTTTTGTTCTTTTGGATTTTATCTTTTTCCAATTACTTTTACCCTCCAGGCCTTTATCCCCTTCTTCCCACAAGGTAAGGTACAACCCTTTGCTAGCTTGGAAAACCCAATGCCTAAACCAATGTATGGGATGGATGAGAGGGAAAATCATGAAAAGTGGTAAGTATGGTGGGAACATACGATGACCTTTCATGAACCCACCCAGTGACAACTCAAACCCTATGTGAACTAACTTACTAGAGAATCCTATCATTCTCCCCAGGTGTGGAAAAGTGGAAAGGTATAAGGTCCAAGTACATGTTAGAATTAAAAAGAATTAAATGTACATATTCAAATGTTTTGAGAATCAGAGGGACACATACCATGATACGCAGACTCATTACCTCGTGGAGAAAGACCCACTATTGCTAAAGGACCAGGCTGATGGGATGGATGTTGCTGCTGCTGACAAGGTGGAGGCACCAAAGAAGAAAGGTGGGCCCTCCAGGGCCAGGCTCAAGTCAGTATGTCTCTCATTAATACATGTCTAGGACCTGTGGGCCTCGAGACATAATCTCCTTAGTTATCCCTAGGCTAGGGGATAACACAACCTTTTTACAATCCCATTTATCGCTAATTATTATTTAATTAATGATCCAAACACGTGTGCACTCCCAATAGTGAATCGATTAGCTTGGGGGGAAGTAACATAGTGTCACTTGAACCAATAGGTCCACAAAGTTCCATAGGGGTAACCATGTGAAGTGTTTTAACACACTTGTGTTAGTCTTATGTTCAAGAGGGATATTTATTATGTGTTTTATATTGTGCAGGTATTCAACTCTTTAAAATAAGTAGTTCATCATTCTCAAGACTTGTCTGGGAGAGCATATACAATGTTTATTTTAGGCTCTTATCGTTTTCCAACAACCATCGCCCTGGGCCTTCAACCCCTTCTTCCCATGAAATGAGGTACATGCCCTTCTTGGGTCACTAGAGTCAAAGGGCCTAGAATAGGGAAATATGATGGGGATGTAATGAGAAGAAAGTGGTAAGTATGGTCAGGAATGGTATGAAAACCCTTCAAGGGACCCCCAATAAAAAACCTTCTCTAAAGGTTGGCTACTTACTAGGAAATCTATGACACTCACCAAGGTGAAACATGGTCAAAAGCATAATGTCCAAGCATGTGTTCTATAATCAAAATAAACTTAAATACAACATGTTTAAATGCCTCATTTATGAGGGTGATTACCTGCCACAATACCTACCTTGTATCGTATGAATCAATACCCATATGCGTTCCTGAAGCTAGCTGGTGTGGTGGATGCGCTGACAATGGATCATAATGTGGTGATAGAGCGAGCTTATGTATGTGCAAGTAGACAATGCTAGTCATGTGGTGTGTTGGTACTCCATGCATGCAACTTGAGGGCCTTGAGACATCATCTCCTTAGTTATCCACAAAATGGGGATAACATCTGGCTCCTACTTGGGGACATGTGCTCACCATAGAGTGCATGAGAACCACAACATCTCCTGGTAGACATGTGCCTACATACACTAAGACAAAAAATGCATCTATAGTAGGATGGCTTCGCTCATCCTTCATCCATATACATGAAAACCAAAAATGAAAACTAATCTAGAAAACAAAATTTTAGCATTTTTTCAAAATTTTCTAATCCAAACATGAAATTAATAAGCAAGTAGAGAAAAATGAAATATGAAATGAATCTAAACTAACATGAGCAATCAAAATGCAAATTCAAGGAAAGAAAGATGACCTACCTACTTACCTGGGGCCTGGGGCTTGGGCCCTGAAGAATTCAAGTGACCTAAACATAAGGTTGGAGAAGAGATCCATTCACCAGTAATGGCATCTTTCTCCCATCCAAAGCTGTCAAATAATACGTTTCTTTGTCAGACTTCTTTTTGACAATGAAAGGGCAAAGCCATGAGCTATCATCCTTTTGGTAATACTTGGGCTTGCCCTTCTTTTTGTCCCACATGAGTGCAAGAATTCCTTCATTGTAATTGATGTAAGGTATATTATCAATATATGTATAAGAAGGAGGTTCTACGTTGAATACCCTTTTGATTGCTTCTTCACATTCTTTATCTTCTTTCTTCAATATTTGGATGGAACCCGGTTCTTTCCCTTGGAACTTTTCAAGTTTCTCTTTTCATCCATTTTTCCTTAGGAGGAACATGTCTATGGAGTCCTCTGTCACAAAGGGAAAATCCTGTGGATCATACTCGATGTTGTTTGGGACTTCATCAAATTCATCCTCACTTGTGTAGTCAAGACCATTGGGATCAATTACATGCTTGTCAGCTTTCTCTCAACTATATAATATCTCAAAACTGTCATCTCCCATGGGAATGTGTGCATGGATGAGGTCCATGCTAAGGAAATACCCAAGGGAAGCAAACCAACTCCTTGATAATAACATCCCCCAGGCATCAGTAACATCGATCACCACTATATTCATGAGGAGGCTAATATGTGGAAAATCAATCAAGGAGACCTCAATGTCCTCACAAAACCCATAAAACTTAAACTTTTTTTAATCAATGCCACATGCGTTTCCATACGATTGGGTTGTATTCAAGCCAATATATTCCATCACCTTTAATTACATGACATTCACAGAGGCCCTGGAGTCTAGCATACGGTTTTTCAAGTGGAGGTCGTTCATTCCTAATGAACGATATAAAGGAGGATTGTTTTCCTTCTTCCTGTCGCAATACATGGTGTTCAAAATGATTATAGGGTCGTCCTTCTTAGTTGATACCTATAATAACTTCAAGACTCATTTATTTACATAAGGGATATTTCACATATCTCTCACTGGGACCTTCATATTTATCTTTCCAAACATGGTTGCAACATCTATATTCAACTGAATCTCATATGTGGGGGATGACTTAGGAATCAACTCATGTAGTGTAGGTGGAGATGGTGGGACCACCTTCTCTGTAGATGGAGGAGGAGTGGCAGGATGTGATGGAGGGGTTGAATCTTTATTTCTTCGGATGTGTGTCAAACACTCCTTCTTTATTAACTCCTTCTGATCATTAGTCAACTGATTCAAGGCCCATATTCTCCCCTCTCTTTCCCCCTATATTTTGTCTTTATTGATCTGTTCATGTGTGACTTATTCCTCTTGGAAAGCATAGATCGTATCCATGAAATTCATACTATTAGAAAAATCATCATCTCGTCGAGGACACTCATCTTCATTGTGAGTCTCTTTTCAACAAAGGCACCAAGAAACTTGTTCTGTAACAACCATCCCAACTAGTTTCAATGTGATTAATGAGATTTATGTGGTTGGGATTTTCAGAAGTGATCGGATTAGCCACAATTTTGTCAATAGATCATCGATGTTTCAGATCCAAATCAGGATCCATCTTCAGGACATGAAGCCTGGATTCAAAATGAAGAGAAGAGACGGTATTAAATACTAAATGTTAAAGGAAACTAGGGTATCGACTAGGTTTAATTTTTTTTTTTAATTTATTCTTGATTTAATCTTTTTTAGGGTTTATTATTAATTCAATGTTTTTTTAATTAATTTAACTAACCGTGTTAATAGATTCTAGGTATTAAGTCCATTAAAGAGTCTATTAGGGTTAGTTTTATTAATCTTATCTAAATTATGATTATCTTATTGTTTTAATAATGAGGGTTCATTTGGTAGTCTTATTATTAATTCAATGTTTTTTATTTAATATGTTATAGGTTTTAAGTCTATTAGGGTTAATTTATTAAGCTTATCTGGATTATGATGAAAATAATKTTTCATTGTTTTTATAATGAGGKTACAATGGATAGTCWCATTAKGAATGTTTAATTTAATAAGTGTCAWTCATTTGTTAGGGTATGRYTATTAATTAGGATTAATTATTTAGTATTAGATCCTAAATTATGTTGATTATAATTTATGTTTTTACTTATGAATTTTCATTTGATAGTTTTGTTAAGAAGACTAATTTTAATAAGTGTAATTTATTAGGGTATGCTTATTAATTAGGTAGGGTTATTTTTAGTATTAGATTGTTTTTCTCAAATAGTGTTAGTTATTATTATTCTTATGAATCAAGGGGAGCCAATTTTCTCTTAATTCTAGCCCATTATCTCTGTTTAGGTTATCAGAGTGCTTTTGGATCTCAATAGCTTCTCTAATACATCTTTTAAACAGGTGATTTTCTTTGGTGAGGATTTTGGTGTCTTCTAGGAGGACATGGTGTTTAGTTGTAAGGGAGTGTTCATCTAGGGCAGAGGTGCGGATGCGTTCATTATTAATGTCAGCTCCATGCTCTTTTATCCTAATCTAGAAGGAGCGGTCGGTTTCACCGATGTAGCATTTTCCGCATGAGCACTCTATTTTGTAGATACCTTTGCCTTTGTGAGGGTCAAGTTTGTCTTTGATGGATCTCATATTATGTTTGATGGTTTCAAGTGGTTTGAAGTAGGTATTAATCTCTTTTTTCCTGAGGACTCTTGCAATCCTATTGGTCACTCCTTTGATGTAAGGAAGGTAGGCATCTCTATTAGGGTTCTGGTCTTTCGAGACGTTGGGATTTTCCTGGGTTTTTTCTAAGGCTCTGTTTATTGCATTCTTAATTTCCTTTTGTTTATAACCTATGTTTTTAAAAGTCTTGGTAAGGTGATTGGTTTCTTTATCTAGGTGGGCTTCATCAGAGACTCTTATGGCTCTCGTGGCTAAATTTTTTAGGTCACCTAGTTTTTGGTTGGGGTGGTGATGGGAGTTTGCGTGGAGATAGTTCTCTGTGTGGTTTTTTTTTCTATAAATCGCATGTCCTAGAACATCTAGAAAGGGGATGCTATCATTCTCTTCAAGCTCCATTGTGAATTTTATTTCTTCGGATATGCTGTTTAGGTGTTGAAAGAAATTTTGTAATTCTTCTTTCCTGTGGGGACAGAGAACATTAGTGTCATCAACAAATATTTTCCATCTTAATGGTTTAAGGGGGAAGGAGTCCAAGGCCTTATTTTCAAATTTCTCCATGAAAGGGGGACAATGGGGATCCTATTGATATGCCGTTGGTTTGTTCATAGAAATCTACTTGGTAACTAAATAAGGTGGAGCGCAAACAGACTTCATCTAGGTTCGTCATTTCTGGATCAGTGACTTCTTTGACAATTTGGATAGCTTCATCTAAAGGGATCTTGGTGAAGACGGAAACTACATCAAAACTTATGAGGGTGTCTTGAAGCCTTACTTTTTCATTTTTAATGATTTTAATGAATTCATTGGAGTCTTTTATGAAAGAGTTAGTGTGACCTACCAAGGGGCTAAGGATCTTAACTACGTGTTTAGCTAGCTCATAGGTTGGTGAGCCTATGGTATTCACTATGGGTCTGAGAGGAATATATTTTTTTGTGAATTTTCAGTAGACCGTAGATTGTTGGGGTGATCTCGTTGTTGGGGGTTAAACTTTTTTTAGTTCTCTCATCTAGGTTGGAACTGTTGATGGCTTTCTTTACCTGCCTTAGAGTTTTCTTAATGGGATTGCAACTAAGTTTCCTATATCTACCACTCTGGGAAAGGTGTTCATTCATTTTCCTGTTGTAATCACTAAGGTACATAAGGACAATAACGCCACTTTTGTCTACCTTCAGAATCACTAAGTTCTCATCATTCCTTAAGTCCTTTAAGGCTGCGCGCTCTTCTTTACTAATGTTTCTCTTTGGAGGTTTGGCTTTGCGTAAGATAACAGAGCAATCTTCTCGTATGAGATCCTTGTCTTCATTGTTGAGGTTTTCTATACTATCTTCCATGCAACATATGATGTTTTCAATGGGAATGGAGGTTAGGGAGACAACAAAATTAGGTCCCTTTTTAAAAAAGCTCAGCTCAACTCTGTTCAATGCGCGTGCAGACAAGTTCACAATAGTATTAGCGTGGGTTTCATTATTGTTGTTGTTATTCACGATGGTGCCATTATTACTACTATTGTTCCCATTGAGTAGCCATTCTAGTTTCGAGGTTTGTCTGTTGTGAGCCTGTGTGTAAGATCTGTCCGCTTTCATGGATGCGATGGCATCCCATGTTTTCCATAATTCAGGCATCATGGTTTGTGCTAGTTTTAAGTGGATTCTGAGTGCGTTTTTGGAAATTTGTTTCAGAATAAACCTATGCTTCTTAATTTCGCCTCAGACAATGGATAAACCTAGTCTGAAGAAGGTCGCGATGTTCCATTTGTTCTTGGCCCTGTGTTGGATCTGCGAGAATTTGGGTAGTATGTTTTCATCCCTACATTTCTTAAGAAATTCCATATTTTCCACTCTCCTCTTTATTTTAACCCTAAGATTTTCTAAAACGTGAATTTCGTTCAGAGTCTCCCTACCGTACAGGGAAATAATCCGATTAATGAGATTTCTGTGGTTGGGATTTTCAGAAGTGATCGGATTAGCCACAATTTTGTCAATAGATAGTTGACATTTCAGATCCAAATCGAGATCCATCTTCAGGACATGAAGCCTGGATTCAAAATGAAGAGAAGAGATGGTATTAAATACTAAATGTGAAAGGAAACTAGGGTGTCGGCTAGGTTTATTTAATTTTTTTTTAATTTATTCTTGATTTAATCTTTTTTAAGGTTTATTATTAATTCAATGTTTTTTTAATTAATTTAACTAACTGTGTTAATAGATTCTAGGTATTAAGTCCATTAAAGAGTCTATTAGGGTTAGTTTTATTAAGCTTATCTAAATTATGATTATATTATTGTTTTAATAATGAGGGTTCATTTGGTAGTCTTATTATTAATTCAATGTTTTTTATTTAATATGTTATAGGTTTTAAGTCTATTAGGGTTAATTTATTAAGCTTATCTGGATTATGATGAAAATAATGTTTCATTGTTTTTATAATGAGGGTACAATGGATAGTCTCATTAGGAATGTTTAATTTAATAAGTGTCAATCATTTGTTAGGGTATGATTATTAATTAGGATTAATTATTTAGTATTAGATCCTAAATTATGTTGATTATAATTTATGTTTTTACTTATGAATTTTCATTTGATAGTTTTGTTAAGAAGGCTAATTTTAATAAGTGTAATTTATTAGGGTATGCTTATTAATTAGGTAGGGTTATTTTTAGTATTAGATTTTTTTTCTAAAATAGTGCTAGTTATTATTATTCTTATGAATCAAGGGGAGCCAATTTTCTCTTAATTCTAGCCCATTATCTCTGTTTAGGTTATCAAAGTGTTTTTGGATCTCAATAGCTTCTCTAATACATCTTTTAAAGAGGTGATTTTCTTTGGTGAGGATTTTGGTGTCTTCTAGGCAGACATGGTGTTTAGTTGTAAGGGAGTGTTCAGCTAGGGAAGATGTGCGGATGCGTTCATTATTAATGTCAGCTCCATGCTCTTTTATCCTGATCTAGAAGGAGCGGTCGGTTTCACCGATGTAGCATTTTCCGCATGAGCACTCTATTTTGTAGATACCTTTGCCTTTGTGAGGGTCAAGTTTGTCTTTGATGGATCTCATATTATGTTTGATGGTTTCAAGTGGTTTGAAGGAGGTCTTAATCTCTTTTTTGCTGAGGAATCTTGCAATCCTATTGGTCACTCCTTTGATGTAAGGAAGGTAGGCATCTCTATTAGGGTTCTGGTCTTTCGGGACGTTGGGATTATCATGGGTTTTTTCTAAGGCTTTGTTTATTTCATTCTTAATGTCTTTGTGTTTATAACGTATGTTTTTAAAAGTCTTGGTAAGGTGATCGGTTTCTTTATCTAAGTGGGCTTCATCAGAGATTCTTATGGCTCTCGTGGCTAAAGTTTTTAGGACACCTAGTTTCTGGTTGGGGTGGTGATGGGAGTTGGCGTGGAGATAGTTCTCTGTGTGGGTATTTTTTCTATAAACCGCATGTCCTAGATCCCCATTACTTCTCCGGTTGATAAGAACATCTAGAAAGGGGATGCTATCATTCTCTTCAAGCTCCATTGTGAATTTTATTTCTTCGGATATGATGTTTAGTTTCAAAGTATCATGGAACTTTGCCTCTTGTTAAGGCATTTGTTTCCAACCCGTGGCATCTCTCCGTTGTCTGGAAAATTGAGGTCTGGAGGCAAATTGATTTCTCTCCACATTAGTCAAATGAACCATGATCTAATTCTATGCTTGAACAAATTGGGTACTCATCTGATCCATATTCTGAGTCAAGAGGGAAATTGGATCAGAAGCACTACTACTGGAAAATTTAGTCTTTTCTTCTACCTTGACACAAGGATATTCAAAAGGATCTACCTTCGAGTCAAGGATATTTTATTCAATATCTGCACTATACTCTTTACCTTCTACCAAAGAAGTGGGCTTCTTATCCTTCAGAATAAAACAAAACTTCCCATCAAAAGAATTTACATATTAGAGGAAAATTGTTGTAGTGGTAGGACAGAAGTCTGTCAAGATATGACTATATAATCTATCGAATATGGTGTCAAACTCGCTCATTGCTTCATTCTCCTTCTTCTTTATTTGATTGAATTGAGTTACAATCATCACATTATCTTTCTTCGTTTACCATATTCTCTTAAATAACTTGGAAAAATATTCATAGGATGCGAGGTGATTACTCAGAAGGCCTCTGAACCATCCTATAGCTTCTTCAGTCAATGATGAAGCCAATAACCTCATGCTCAAATTTTTCATTATCCATGTCATGGCCTATGGTGTAAATATGATCTTCAACAATCACTACATTGTTTCCTGGGAACTTTGGCAACCACTTGTTTGACTCTTTTGGCATTTTGTTTTTGTATCTTGGGATGGTGGCCATGCTAAGGGGTTTGTAAAGGTATTTTTTCCAAGGGTGAGCCATTGGAGCAAGGGGAAGGGTACCGTGGAAGAGGCTTTTGACAATGAAAGACTTGAGGGGAGGCCTTCTTTGGTATACCTTAGAAGGTTTGAACCTCCCTAGGGGAAAAGGCTTAGATAAGGAAGGGTTCTAGGAAGGTGGAGTTGCTAGATGAGCTTCAAGAAGAGTTCATCAAAAGGTGAAAATAGAAATTCCCTTAGGTGGAGTCGCTAGGAAAGCTAGGGAAAATACTTTGGGATAGATTTCCAAAGTGTCAATAGGGTTCAGAAGATGATTCAAAATCCTCCCCGAAAATGGTGCAAAAATGTTATCTCACAAGTTGTAGGTTGGGAAAATCCCAACCAAACCACCAAATGGAGACAAATTTGAGAACACTTACCCATTGTCACCTTAGGCAGGTATTCCCAACACTTTAGAGGTGAAGTGTTTATCTCAAGTGGGGAAACTTAGTGACCCTACGGAGAAATGAGATGGAAAGTGTGATGTATGAATAGATGCCCCTATAGGTCAAGTTTCTATGTGTGAAGAAGGGCTTGAGTAAGGTCTTGGTGGTAGCCAAAGGTTTCCAAGAAGTAGTAGACCTTGCAAAAGTCGATTGTACCTTCCCAAGAGACAAGGAAAACAACGATACAAACCCAAGTATATGATGGAAAATCAAGTTAAGCTTGTTGTCCATAATTGAAGAAATTAGTAACAGTATATATCAGCAATAAAAATGATGATGAATGTTGCAAAACAAGTTGCTAACAGTCTAGTTGAAAGAGCAAGAGATAAACTAGAAACAACGAGATCAACTAAAGTAAGATAGAATTAGACTTTATCAATGAAAGAAGGTTGTAATAAAAGGTGTTTGCAGAAATATTTTTCAACCTTGTGGCTGTAGCAAACTTGTTGTTACAAAAGTAAATTTAACCACCAAAACTCACAAAGAATCCACCCAAAAATTGTGCTAGACCAAGTAGATAAAAGTGACAAACTCTTAGCTAATTCTGACGGTTGAAAACAAATTATAAGTTAAAGAGTGTTAGGGTTTTTGTAGCCATAATGGTTGAAGATGAAATTCTATAACAACAAGAAGAAAAACCCCTTTATAGGGGACGCTCTAGTGGATAAGATGCGCTCTAAGCACAAGGAACAAAACCCAAATTGCAAAAAGTTGAAATGACCAAAAATCATGTTTCTCAATGCACTATTTTATTTCTCGAATGAAAAAGATTTAGATTAGTGCCTTTAAAATTGGGTAAATGGAGTCTTAGAATAACAAGTTAGATCAACAAAGACCCTAGGGATGTAATCCCTTTTACTTCCTAGGGTATGCCAATTAAACTTAGGGCAAATCTAAGAGGGTATACACACTTGTATTCCTCCTAGCAACCCTTGTAAAATAACTTGTAAACTCTAGAAAATTAGATGGAGATTAATGGAGGGTGTATACAACATAATCCTCCTCGGGTTTCAAACAACAATAAATAAGAAAGAGCAAGAAATAACTAACAATGAAGATTATTCCTTACCAATTCCAAGAGAGAGAGAGAGATCAAACCCTAGTTTCACCAAGGAAATTCACCATAAGAATTAAGAGAACAATCATCCAAGAGGTGTGCATCACTTATCCTCATCCATTCACCAAGAGATATACCAAAGTACATTTTCACAAGAGAGAAACACCATAATGCCCAAGAATAGAGAAACTTTTGGCCAAGCACTTCTACAAATGGGAGAATTAGGTTATGAAAAGAGATTCACATGATCTCTATTTATACAAAATGTCTAACAAATAGTTTTTCCACTTAGCAAGGGTGAAGCATAATATAAGGGGTCAAAAACCCTTATCTTATCCCTTGAATCAAATAATAATATTTATTTTTCACTTTAACACATTAGAAACCCTAAAAGTAAGATGATGTCACCCCTTTAGGGGATGTTTTTACACTTTTCCAAGTCATTGGAGAAGAAGAAATAGGTTTTTGGGGATCCTTGGACCTCCTCTTCATGTGCTAGGGTCAATCCATGTCTCCTCTGGTCAAATCATGCCTAGTGTGAATGTGAAATAAATCAATCACCACCAAACCCCATCAAGCATGACGTCAAGCCTCAAGAAGTGACGTTTTGCCTCTCATAGGCAAGTCGTTTGGGTAATAAGGGTCGGGTAAGATCCTCAGTGATGCCATGTAAGCCTCCAAAGGCATGTTTCTGTGATCTGGTGTGTGGGGCTATAACATACAACATGTGGGATTCTTTCCCCATGGATGCCCAAGCTAGGCTTGTTGTCCCAAAACTAGCCACCAAGCAAGGTGTTGCAAAACAAAAGGGTACACCCTCCAAATATCTCAAGTAAAAGATATCATGACAAGTGTAAACCACATATAATAAGAAAGGAACCTAAACATGTGCATGGAAATTACCTCATCAAATCAAACAAATTCTCCAAGACCCTATACAATTGACCAAGTTTAGGTATGGGAGGGGTGTCATAACAATCAAATTGGGTAGGCCAAAACCCTCAAGTAGGAGATGTTCCCAAGGATGGCCTTTCAAGTTTATGTAGTGGATGATGATGTGGATAGGGGTTTATACTTCATAGGTCAATGAGTTTCATGACATACAAGGGCTTGTATTATCTCATTTATGGGTGTCTTTGTAGGGGGTGTGTTGCACCTTCTTCCTCAATGCAACCTTTTTCCAAGCCCATTTATTGTCATTTATTAATTAATTAATGATACAAACACGTCTAAACTCCCAATAGTGAATCGATTAGCTTGGCGGGTAGTAACACAATGTCACTTGAACCAAGAGGTCCACAATGTGCCATAGGGGTAACCATGTAAAGTGTTTTAATGCACTTGTGTTAGTCTTATGTTCAAGCGAGATATTTATTATGTGTTTGATATTGTTCAGGTCTTCAATTCTTTAATAGAAGTAGTTCATTATGCTTAAGAGCTATCTAGGCAAGCATATAGAAGGTTTATTTTAGGCTCTTATATTTTTATAGCAACCATCCCCCTGGGCCTTCAACCCCTTCTTCCTATGAAATGAGGTAATCCCCTTCTTGGGTCACTAAAGTCAAAGGTCCTAGAAGAGGAAAATATGATGGGAATGTAATGAGCAAAAAGTGGTAATTATGGTCAGAAATGGTACGACAACCCCTTAAGGGACCCCCAGTCACAAACGTTCCCCAAAGGTTGGCCACTTACTAGGAAATCTATTACACTCACCAAGGTGAAACAAGGTCAAAATCATAATGTCCAAGCATTCGTTCTATAATCAAAAGCAGCTTAAATACAACATGTTTAAATTCCTCAAATGTTAGGGTGATTACCTGCCATAATACCTGAATTTCACCGTATGGAGCAAGACCTATCTTCCTTCCAGAAGCTAGCTAGTGTGGTGGATGCGTTGACAATGGATCATAATGTGGTGAAAGAGTGGGCTTCTATATCTGCAAGTGGACACTGCTAGTCATGTGGTCTCTCGCTACTCCATGTTTGCAACCCGAGGGCCTCAAGACATCATCTCCTTATTTATCCACAAAATGGGGATAACAGTCCATAAGGGGGCATAGTTTCTCTCCTACCAAATGTTGATGTTTTGTACCAGTGATAGGTATTACCACATTTTCCTTGGTATCAGACATGTGGGAATATTTGTTGGCACTCACATTGAATTTTTCATTTTTGTGAAAACCCCTTGTACATTGATTTGAGGCTTGGTTGGGGCTTCACACCCACATGGAGGAATTCACAATTCTAATTTAATGTTGAGTTTATAAGGGGCTCCTAATATCACTCATTAGAATCCCATAAAAGGAGAGGCAATGTTGAGTTTATAAGGGGCTCCTAAGATCACTCATTAGAATCCCATAAAAGGAGAGGCAATGTGAGGAACATTGTGACATCTCATTGTGATATTATGGAGTTGACATAAGTGAGTGAGCACTTGTGCCAAGGAGATTGGGAGGAAAAATTTCAGCAAGTAAATTCTTCACTTTGGAAAATCTATCTTGGGTTTTATGTTATTATTTTCTAAATTTTTCATCCAAGAGAGAGAGGTCGCACATGTGAGCTCACATGTGTGAGAGTAGTAGAAAAAATATGAGACATCATCAATCTATATGGTCTGTACAAGTGATGTAAGTAATCCCTACAATCCATATAGGTGACGTCAATAGTTCGTATAGGTGACATCAACAGTGGTACATGTGATGTCAACATGTCATACAACAGGTTTGCAAGTTGGAAGGGGCTTTTCAAAATTTTCTAAAAGATGTAATTTTGTTGAGGGACTATTTTTGTCCTCGGAATTCTCAATCAGAAGATTTTACAAAACATAAATTTTGTGTCTTTTTTACATGGAGTATTTTCTCTTTGATATTTTGTGCTTCTGTTATAATTTTTTGTCATAATTTCAGTGTAAAATTATTCAGTGATATCATTGCTAGTTTATTGTTTGAAGTCACTTGGAAGTAATTTTAAAAATTGAAATTGAGTGCATTGATTTCCCTTGAAAATTTTGACATGGGATCAGAGCATAGGCTCTAGAGAGAGAGGGATTCATCTCTTGAGACACAAGTAGCTACATATTTTTTGTTGCTACAAATTGTTTTTGTTTAGAGCATGTCACAATGGTGAGAACTCTTAGAGTGGAGGGAAGGTTGGATGGGGCCACTAATTTCCAGGCCTGAAAGGTTAGGCTCATTTTTCTCTTTGAAGAGAATGATCTCAAATATTATGTTGACATGGTGATTTCAGATCCCAACGATCCACAGGATTTGGCAGCCCATAGGAAGAGGGAAGTGAAGGACAAGGTGGTATTGTTGGATTCTATGAAGGATAACTTAATTCCTCATATTTATGAGAAGAAGATGACAAAGGATATGTATGACGCTTTGGTGGGATTGTACCAAATCAAGGATACAAGTTGGAATTTCATTTTGAGGCACTATCTTTGATCTGTTGAGATGCCCAAATCAGAGACATTTGATAGCTACCTCATGAGGATAACTCAGAATCATGATCAACTTGTAACCATTGGTGAGGCAGTTGATGAAATAGAGTTGGTGAATTTGGCATTGAATGGTTTTCTCGGGTCTTGGGAACCATTTTTGCAAGGTATTTGTGCACAATAGAAGTTTCCAACATTTGATAGATTGTGGATTGATTGCATCTAGGAGGAGACTCAGATAGAGTCCAAGAATGGAAAGAAGAGAGGTATCGATGTTGGGAACCTATCTATAGTTGCACACACTAGAAAGGCTATAAGAAATAGTTCTCCAAGGAGAGAGACATCTCCATAATAAAGAAACAAGAAGTACATTAGAAAGGTCAAGTGTTTTTATTTTCATACGCTAGGTCACTGTGATTCATAGTGTCCACAACGGAAGAGAGGGAACGGGAAGAAACAAGTATCATCAGTTGAGGTGGATGAGGTTGGAGACAAGATTCAGAGGGAGTTCTTATTGGTCTCCTCCCTTTCTATTAAAGTTTATGGATAGTGGAGCCATATGTTATATGACAGGAGCATGGGATTTCTTCAAGAGATTCACAGAGTTTGAATCAGATATGTATGTGGAACTTGGTATGGGGACCAAGCATGTAATGCATGGATGTAGAACAATGTCATTATGAATGGGGTCATGAGATGGGTTGAGAGTGACAAATGTGTTATGGGTGAAAAATCTAAGGAGAAGTGTGATATCAATATCAAGGATTGAGAAGAAGGGATTTGACATAGTATTCTAAGATGAGCACATGATGATCAAACCCACGGGATCTAACTCAGACACACCAAATTTTCTTAGAGTTAGAGATAGAAAATTGTACATGATAAAGGGCCAGTATATGTGAGCAATGGAAATCAAAAAAGTGGTAGAAAACACGGAGTAGGTATCTTTGAAGGTTGTGTAGAATTAGAGGGAGTCAAACTTCAAAGGGAGTAAACAGTCTCAAAGAGAGAGCCAATCATCAAGAGGGAGTCTACCTTCAGGTTCAGGTGGGAGAGAGAAGTCTTCCAAGACAATTAATAAGGTGTCATGGGTTGAGATGGTCAAGAAGGATGATCAAAAGCAGGAGGCTTCTAGGAGCAGGGTGTCTTCCAAGAAGGGTCCATGTCATATAGTGGGATTTTATTTTTTGTAAAAGGGAGTATTTTTGGTAGTGGATCTAGTGTGGGAGGCAGAGTCACTTCCAATGTGGGAGACAATTCTACTTCTAGGTGATGGTGGATGGAATACCTCCCTCACTAAGAGGGAGTGTTGATGTTTTGTAGCTTCGAGAGGTATTCCCACATTGTCCTTGGTGTGAGGCATGTGGAACTATTTGTTGGCATTCACATTGAATTTTTCATTTTTGTGAAAATCCCTTGTATATTGAGTTGGGGATTGGTTGGGGATTTGCACCCACATGGATGAATGAACAATTCTAATTTAATTTTGAGTTTATAAGGGGTTCCTAAACATACTCATTAGACTCCTATAAAAGGAGAGGAAATGTGAGGAGACATTGTGAAATCTCATTGTGACATTATGGAGTTGGCATAAGTGAGTGAGCACTTGTGCCAATGAGATTGGGAGGGAAAATTTTAGGAAGAAAATTCTTCACTTTGTCAAATTTGTCCTATGGTTTTTGTCCTTCTTTTTTGAAATTTTCAACCAAGAGAGAGTGGTCACACATGTGAGAGGAGCAACATAAATAGGTGATTTTAGCAGTCTGTATGGTCTGTACAATCCGTACATGTGATTTCAGCAGTCCATACGGTCCATGCAGTCCATACATGTGACATCACGATCTGTATAGGTGACATCAACAGGTCGTACAATAGGTTCGCAAGTTGGAAGGGTTTTTTCGGAATTTGATGAAAGTTTTAATTTTGCTGGAGGATTGTTTTTGTCCTCAGAAAATTCTCAATCAAAAAAATTTACAGAATAGAAATTTTGTGTGTTGTGCATGGATGATTTTATCTTTGACCTTTTGTGCTTCCACTATAATTTTCTGTCATAATTTCAGTGTAAAATATTCAGTGATAACAACCCTAATTTACAGTTTGAATTCACTTGGAAGTAATTTTCAAATATGAAATTGAGTGCATTGATTGCCCTTGAAACATTTGACATTGTTATCGCACAGTTTGTATTTTGGGAAAAGACTAACCAAAACAATAATTTTGTGACACAAATGGGAACATCTACCACTGTCACCTCAATAAATGTCCCCCTTGTTTTAGTGAAGGACAAGTCCAACATAAGGGAGGCTTCTTGGGTGACCCTAGGGGGATCGTAAAGGGAGAAGGAAGGAGCTAAAAGGACACTCATATAGGTCAAGGTCAAGGTGAGTCTTGAGACTTTGAAAAAGAGTATTTGGAGTTGGTAAATAGTTTCCAAGGTTGTGTACCTGCAAAACAATTTTATATAAACCAAACAAGACAATATATGATGATAAAAGCCTCAAAACCAATGGGGAATCAACAACAAAACATTGCTGTCCCAAAATTGCAGCAGTATGGAAATATATATCAGCAATGAATAAATTATAATAGATGCAAGTTAAAGAATCAAAATCAAGTGTATGATGTTGGAAGATAAAGCTTGAAAATAGCACACAATATTCCAATGATTAGACCAAGACTTTGATGACAAATAAGGGTTTTTAATGAATGTTATCAACAAGTATTTGTGGAATCCCAATGGCTGTAGAAATATTTTTCTACAGAAGAAAGTTCTATCCACTAAAATCAACAAGTAAGCCACCCAAACAATATCCTTTTTATAGTAGATCAAATATCACAACTTACAAGTAAATTTCAGCAGTAAAAAAATTCTAAAAGAGTAAGAGAGTGATTTGGTTGTAGCCCTAATGTTTATTATAGTAGTTCAATCAATTGGAAATTCAAGACACCCTTAGGGAACAAGATAAATTAAAGCATGCCAAATTTATATATAACCTTAAACAAGTCAATCTCTTTAAATTCATGTTTACCAATGTAACAATATTCAATATCCAATGCAAAGATTAGTGTCGTATCTATTGGGTAATGAGTCTCTTTATTTGAGATAAGGTTTAGAAATCCTCTCGGGGTGTAATCCCTTTTACTTCCTAGAGAAGATAAACCTTATCAAGGTCTTTCTACAAGGGTGTAATCCTTTTTACTTCTAGTAGCAATCCTTAAGCCTTTTCAATAACAATAAAAATAAATTCCTTGATGAAGGGTGTATTCCCTTACACTCCGCCAAGGGTTTGACAAAATAACCTTGAAATCAAGAAGAAACACACAAAATTGCTGAAGTTCCTTACCTAATCCAAGATATAGCATGCAAAACCCTTATCAAATATATTCCACCAAATTTCCAAAAACAAACATCCAAGAGAGGTCGCTAGCCTGTATTCCACCAATAGACAAGTGTTCCATCCATTTTGCACAAGAGACAAGAGATAACAAATTTCCTAAGGAGGGAGAAATTTCAGTCCAAGAGTAATGTAATTCTCAAGTGACGATATGTTAAAATTAAAATTAGATGACCTCTATTTATATGAGTCCATCTAAACCAATTTTTACACATTAAATTGTCAACAACAAATTAAAAGAGGGATGACCCCCTTTATTTTCCTTTACAACTTACAAATATAAAATGTACATAAATTAAAACCCTCAAAAGGGTGACATCATGCCCTAGAAGCGTGACGTTGAACCTCAAAGTGAGATGTTGAGCCTCAAAATGCAAATCTTTGGGTCTCAAAAGGCCATGTATCAAACTCCCATGTTCTAGAGTGTCATGACATGCATGTCCATCCTCCAAAACACATCCCATCACCCCCGGAACCATCAATCCCATAAAAATCCTAGCATCCAAATGACGTCAATGGATTAGAAGGTGACATCCAAGACCTCCAAAGGCCAATGTCTAGGTGCAGAAGGCTATGATTTCATCCTCGAATGTTGTCAAAGTTCCTCCAAAGGAAACGTTCCCTATGCTTTGCACACAAAGGCTCTAGGGTTATATTCCCAGGCTGTGGGGTATGTCGTCCATCCTAAGGGTTCTCAACCCCTCATGAAGATCAAAATGGCATAATTCCTCCATGGAACGATTTCACCTAGAAAGGTCCTACAAAGAAAAACAAGTAAGCCACATTTAATAAAAGAACCACCCAAACATGTGCATTAAATACCTCCTTTCTAAAATAAACAATTTATCAAAGACCTTATACAATTTTCCAAATTTAAGTATGGGAGGATTCTCATTGTTCCCTATTGAGTAGATCAATCCCCAAGTCAAGGATTGTTTCCCAAGAAGACCCTCTCTAAGTCATGTAATGAGTATGAGGTGGATGGGGGTATGAAGTTTTGGAATGGGGTTATTGACATATCAAAGGCTCATATTGTCTCATCTATGAGTACCTTTGTGGAGGGTGTGTTACATCCTTCATTTGCAGTGAAACATTTTTCCAAGCCCTCTTTTGTCATTAATTTATTATGATACAAAACATTGAGTTCTATGTGCAATGGAAAGTAAAGATCACCACAATGCCACTTGAAGTTAGGAACCCACTAAGTGCCATATGCACCAGAAATTAAAAGACATCGCAAATTCACCCCCCCATCAAGCGAGACATTTATTAATTATGTGTTTTCTTTTTTAAAGGTCCTTCATTTTTTATGGAGAAGAATTTCATTGCTCTCAGGACCTTAGGGAGAGCATCTAGAAGGATAATTTATGGCTTTTAACTTTTTCCAGCTATGAAACCTTTGGGCCTTTAGCCCCTTCTTCCCATGAAATGTGGTACAAGACCTTCTTGGGGTCAACAAGCCAAAAAACCCAAAATATGAGTAAACAAAATGGAAGAGGTGTGGAAAGTGACAAGTATGTGCAGGAATGGTATGATGACCCTTCAAGGAGAACCCCCTAGTAGCAACCCTTTCCTCGAGGGTGACCCACTTACTAGGAAACCATGTCAACCACTAAGGTGAAATGAGACAAAAGGTATAATTTCCAGGAAAACATCTTCATAATCAAGAAATGACTCTTTGCGACATGCTCAAATGCTTCAATTATTAAAGTGACACTTACCACGAGACTAGACTTGTTACCTCATGAAGCAAGACCCGTTGTCCCTTATGGGCCATTGCTAGTGTGGTGGATACTATTTCTATTGATCAATGGTGATGTGTGGTGATAGGAGGGTCTATGTATGCTCATCTAGCTCTTGGAACTCCATGTCTTCAACCTATAGGCCTCGAGACATCATCTCCTTAGTTACCCCTATTCTGGGGGGGTAACAGTTGACTCCTACATGGGGACATGTGCTCGTTGTAGAGTACATGAGAACCTTGACATCTCCCAGTAATACTTGTTCCTATACATACTCAAGAAAAAATATTAGATCATCGAGGGGTGGCTTTCTCACCCTTTATTCATCAAAACTTCAAAAATTCAACTATTCCTTAAAAATAAAATTTTGCATTTTTTCAAAAACTTGTAACTAACATATAATGACTCAAGAAAATGCATCATAGATCCTATGCAAAAATGCAAGGAACACAATATGAAATGAAAATTCAACTACTCTACCATGACATGAATATGCAGGATATGATATAAATGCAATGCAAAATTCAAAATGGCATACCTAATTATTTAAGGCCTAGAGAGATCAGGTTTTGTAACGTAGGTTTAGAGGATAGACCCATCAATTGGTAATGGAATCTTCCTCCCATCCATGGAAGATAAATAGTAAGTACCCTTCTCTAAATTATTCTTGATGACATAAGGGCCAAGAGACATAATTTCACTCTTGATGTCATACTTCGACTTTCCCTTCCCGTTATCCCACATAAGTGCAAGGCTTCCTTCATCAAATTAAACATAAGGTGTGTCTTCAATGTAAGGTTGTGTAGGTGGATTTGCCTCAACCATGGACTTGATAGCCTATTATCTCTCTTTATCTTTCTTATATTCATCCTTCTTGAGTATCTTGATGGACCCTAGATCTTTTCCTTGGTATTCTGAAATATTCTCCTTATATTTGTCCATCTTAGGAAGTGATGTATTAATACAATATTATTGTGCAAAAGGTAAGTCCCAAGAATCATACTCTATGACCTGAGGTGCCACATCATACTCGCCATCACTCCAGTAATCTAGGATATTCATATCTACTATGTCATTCTTCACAACATGCTAATTGTATAAAATCTTGAATGTCCCATCCCCCATAGGAATATGTGCATGAGTGAGTTCCATACTAAGAAAACCCCCAAGGGTATCAAACCAACTTCTTGAAAAGATCATGCCACAATATTCTAGTAGATAAATCACAATTATATTCATGATGAGGTCAATGTGGGGGAAGGCCTACAAGTATACCTCCACATATTCTATGAGACCATACACTTTGACCTTCTTTGAATCAATACCAAAAACGTTCCCATAAGTTCAAGTTGTCTTCAAACCAAGTTGTTTCATGACCTTTAGGGACATTACATTTGTCGAAGATCCAAAATCAAACATACAATTATTCAAACAAAAACCATTAATTCCAAAGGAAAGATAAAAAGGAGGTTTGTACTCTCCCTGGCTCCATGATACATAGAATTTAGGATCATTGGAGGATATCCTACCTCATCATGTATCTCTAATTTCTTAAATCATTATCTTCTTACGGAAGGAATAATTCACATCTATACCACAAGTACCAACATATTCATCCTTCCCATCATGCTTGATACATCTATATTCATGCGAAGAACCTCATCTATTGGTGTAGGTTGTGGGAGCAAGTCACAAATTAGAGGTGGAGGAAGTGGAGGCACTTCCTTCATTGGTAGAGTTGGTGGGACTGGCACTTTGTTTATTCTTGAGTATTTCAAGATTTCCTTTTTGCTCAACTTGTCATTTAAGCCTTCATCCATTTGGTTCAGTACCTCCAACCGAGCTCGTCTAGATGTTTTCTTCCTTATTTCCTTCAGTTGTTCCTCTATGATATCAATGTACTCATCACCCTGGAGGGAAAAATATGTGCCAATGAAGTTCAACTTGTCCATAGGACCTAAATATTCTTCTTCCCTTTGTCTCAGACACTCATTTTAAAAATTGGGTTTCCTGGCAAGGAAAACACCATGGTGATCCCTCCTTGATGACCATCCCAGTAGGATTCAAATTTTAGGTGTCTTTGCTTCTTGATGTGGTCTTGGTTTCCAACCCGTGTTTTCCTTCTGTTTTCTAATAAACCGAGGTCTTAGAGAAGAATGATGCCTCTCCAAGGTTTTCAACCTGTTCATGATTTGATTCTGACTCTAGATAAACTAGACATTCATTTCATCAAAGATTTAATCCAAGAGTGTGACTAGATCCTATAAACTATCGGTTGAAGTCTTCGTCTTTGATTTCATTTTGGCACGAGGGAATTGCAAAGGATCGATATTTGAGCTTATAAGTTGATATTCAATCTGCGCACTATACTCTTTTTCCTTTGCCAAATTCTCGAGCATCTTTTCTCTTAAGATAAAACCAATTTGTCGTTCAAAATCATTCAAGTAAAGAAGAAGAATGCCTTCTTCTGGCAGGCACAAGTCCTTTGGGATATGACTATGCAAGTTGTCAAATATGGCATCAAATTCCTTCAATGTTTCATTCTCTTTCTTCTTAATTTGGTTGAATTGTGTCAATAGAATTATATTTTCCTTCTTTGTTTTCCATCTACCTTTGAACAACTTATCAAAAACTTCATAAGTTTGTAAGTGATTGTCGGGAAATACTTTGAACCACTTCTTAGCATATTCATCAAGAGACATAGCTAGTAGCTTCATTGCAACATCTTCATGTTCTATACCATTTTCTCCCATATCCACACCAATAGAGTCAAGATGCTCTTCAGGCGTAAAAACATTATTCCCAATGAACTTTGGCAACCACTTGTGAGACTCTTTGGGCTTGGTGTTGGGAAAACCAGGGATGGTGGCCATATTCAATTGCTTGTAAAGGATTCCAACACAAGAACAAGCCATTGGAGAGAGGGGAAGGTGGCCTTGAAATAATTTTTTGACAACGAGAGAGTTATGATGATCCAGGTGGATATCGGGGGCCACCCACCTTTTCCAAATGGCTCAAAACAGTTTTCTGGCCATTTTGGCTATTTACTATTTTTAGCACATTTTCACTTCTGGGGCCATTTTGAGGGCCTAAATGAAGTTTTTTCGAGATCGAGGTTCTCAATGATATACGAAGGCATTATTGATCCCCCAAAATGAATCTCCTCGACGATACCTTTCAAACGAGCTATCACATGCCTAAAACGGATATCGTATGCAAAAGTGACGACCCTGGGAAGTTGATGCACCAACTTACCCAAATGGGGCCCACATGACTTTTGGCGCTTCATCTCCTAGGGTTAGGTTTTTGGATGTCTGGGACTTTTGGCATTCCCAATTATTGTAAAAAGGCCTCCATATCCTCATTGAAACCATCTTCTTGCAAATGCGAGTAGCCATCACATCTCTTCTCAGAGATAAGCTGCCACCATTCTAGCGAGTCTTTCACTCTGTATTTTTACAGTCTCTGTACATTTCTTTCATT
>JZKD02S0164146.1:0-23264 GCA_000966675.3 Picea glauca | reverse complement strand
ATTCCATCACACATGATGACTCTTCTATTGTTGAGTTGCAAAATCCACCACCTACATCTCTTATTTATACAAATTGGGAGCTTTCACAGCCAAATTCGACACCAAATTCAGCATTAGAGTTTCCATTATTAGACTCTTCAACATTAGCATCAGAGTTTTTGGCAACAATAGACTCTTCAAAAACAACTTCAGGTTCTACATCCTCCACACATTGACATCATCAACATCATGATCGAAGACAATGGTGTCTTCATTTTAGGTATCCACAACCTTTTGTCATTTCCTCTTATTTCAACTCATTGATGAAGAGGCGTATATGGCAAGTTGCAACATCTTGGCAAGTTACCAACTACGAGGATTGTTTTTGGTTGGATTGATGATTGGTCATGGAATCATTTGAGAAACTATTTGAGGACATCTTACATATGTGTTTCATCCATGATACAAGAGAACCATTCTCATTGCTCTTGACTTGACTGATTATGTCACCTTTACAATTCCATTCACCACTATTTTGATGACTTTTATTGTGTTTGCTTCTATGTTTTGGAAGCACTTTGACTAGTCCGACCATCTTGGTGTAAGCTAGTGCCTTAATGTTTGGAGAGATATGGATTTTTTTAACTAGTATCATCTACAACATTTCAACTTCAACACATTGATCGAAGCATATTATGATATGTCATCATTAGATCATGTTTCATTAACTTGACATTTTTTATTGGTTTTGGAGACTATATAGCTGTCACATGGTGGATCTCATCTATTCTTTTCTTCTTTTGATGAATTGTCTTTTGAGGGGGGATTTTGTTCCCATGTGGTTTTCCCTCTTTCTTAATTTTTACTCAATGATCATTAGTTGCAATATACATGAGTACCTAATATGGCCTAGTATCTGAGACTCATTTTTACTCCATAGTGATGTTCAGGGGAGGTGTTGGAGAAATTTATATTTTCAACACACTAATTAAGTTGGAGTTAACTGACTAGTTCTATTTTAGAATTTCTATTTAGACCACACTATTATGCATGCATGCATTTCTAAGGAAAGATAATTGCTTGATTTATTTTCTTAATTATGGAATGTTATGTCCTATATATGAGTGTATTCCACTCATTCATTGTATCATAATGGTATCATGTTGATAATCATATGTATCAATCATTCATCCATTGATCAACTCATTAGAGTAGTGCGAATATATTTTCTCATTCTTCAATATTGAATCTCTGGTCCTTTCTTGATAAGATTTGTTTGTACTTTCTTTAGCTAGATATCCTGTGCAGGTTTTGATGAAATATTGGCAAAATGGGCATGTAGTCATAAATGGAAAACATCGGTGGATATCATTATAGGATGTCACATCGAGGAAAATATACGATGAGATATTTGGGATTAATGCAATGTTAAAGTAGGTATTAAGTGAAGAACACTATTGGATTAGACAGTTAATTTCAGAACCAAGGTGAATGAACAATTTTCAAATGGGTACAAAATACATTGAAGGGTAGATGAGCCTATGTTATTGTTATTTGGAGGTTGCAGCTAATAGAGAGAGCTGAGAGTAGTGTTATATATCCTAAAGAAACACCACAAATATGGAGTTGTCACATGTAACAATATTGCAGAGATGGAACTGCCAAAGGAAGCAACATTAGAACATAAGAAAGGTCGAACTAGAGAAGCAACAACACTACTAGAGGTTGAGGAAACTCTAGGAGAATCCTTGTTGGAGTCGACATTTCCAAGGGAATATATTCCATTGAGGAAGGACGATGCCAAAATAGTTAATTTAAATAAGGATGCCTGATATGAATTGGTAACACCATAAATCTTAGATGGGGTAATCAATGACAATGATATGCTGGGAAAGGTGTTGAAGTTGAAATATGCAGACCAAGACATCACAGATACAATGAAGCTCCCCGATCTTGTGTTGAGACACTACTTGGAGATGAAAATTGATGCAAATATGTGACTTCCCATAGATGAGCTATAAGTATGGGCCAAAGGGTTAGAACGATCCGGTCTATTGAATATTTTTTACATACAACATTTTGGAAGGAGCGAGGAGATTAATCCATGTGTGAATATTATCTTATCGTGTGTGCACAACAAATACTTGTGGTTAGACATGCTGATTTCTATCGACACATACCTAATTGTGTAGATCACGAGATTACTGACACAAGGGAAATATCCTACATTCTTGTTCATAGACAGAAAGAATGAGAGGGCATTGTTAGAGGCCATGAAGCAGAAATTCCAGACAATTAGAAGTGTGTTAAGGTTATATGTGTCGAGTATATGTAACCCAATAATATTATTTGCGATGCAAATGTTGGCGTCTAAATTGAGGAAGAAATGCAAGAAAGGATAATTTCCCGTATACATGATAGTTGTGGTATAAAAATGTGTAGAAGGGGTAACGATGAGTTGGATACCATTTTTACTTAACCAGTTCTTTATAGAATGTGAGGAAGTATAGGAAAAAGGTATGGAATTCCACTATTTTTGGTTGTTATTTCTGATCGCGTCAATAGCATGGAAAGAACTAGAAGATGCATAGTTTATGGGTATGAAATGCAAGTCGTGCTTAGCTGTGAAGTATCAAAAATTGTGGTACACGATGCACAGGGGACAAAAAATCAACAACAATATTGAGTTATATCTATATAAGGAAATGATTAGGAAATGTATCTAGGATACACCATGAATTTTTCCACAACTTGTATAAAATTACAAACCGATTGAGATATTCATGGCATACCATCATTACATGTACATACAAACAAAGAAAGGAAATACAACTGATTATTCAAGACTTGGAAATAGACTAGAAGGTCCCAACGAATGAACAAGAAATGGAAACACAAGAGCCTAAGGTGGAGGAAGTACAAGGCCAAGGACATGGCACAAGAAAGAAGAGGAAAGACATAGAGATAGATAAGGGAAAAGTAGTGCCACATCCAAATAAGAAGAAAAAAGACAAAGAAACCAGTCCATTGGCACTAATGGAAGATGACTTCGAGAGGTTTGGGGATAAATTTAAGGAGATCACCAAAATTTCGTTTCAACACATGGTGGAGTTGTAAGAAGGATTGAACAAAAAGATACAGGAATAAATGACTATGTTGCGGTAATTAATGGAAGCAACCGGGATAGAAATTATGCAACAAGCAACTGTAGCACTAGCGATAAGAACAACAAGGCCAACAAAATAAATATCGACGGTTCCTCATGCATTAGAGGTAATGAGGGAGCACATAATAATTAAGTTGGCACCATGGGTGATTGTGTTCCCATTAGATAAACTGTAGGAGAAAGCATGCGCACTAAGTCACTTTGACTTAGTCTTACCACAGATGCCAGGAGAAATGTTGCAGGGGTTTCAAAAGAGAATAGTGAAAGAAGTGAACCTGTGGGTAGAGAAAACATCTGATGAATTGGCTAAGGCCACAACAAAACTTGCAAGAATGCAGATTGACTATGACAAAGTTGGAACAAGAAAAGGATGCAATTGCACGAAAGGTAGAACAGGTGAAGCAATCATTTGACAAGGTTTGAAAAGATATTCAGGAGTTAACAATGGATGCAAACTCTCCATTGGAATATCAAGTAGTGAAGATCAATGAAGCCATCTAGGGATTCTGAATGAAAATTGTTGAGTTAGAAACATGGATGACACCAAGCACACCCCCGTAAGAAATATACCAAAGGGATAAGATAGTAAGAACCACAGTGGAAGGTATCAAGACTTTGGAAGAAGAATGTGCAAAGTTGTATGAAGAAAGAACAAAAGTCTAGAATCATCTCTCTGAGGATTTCTAATTACAGAGTATTGAACAAAAGATTCAAACTACACAAGGGAAAGATCAAAAGATCAAGGAAAATATCAACAATTTTCCACTAGCCAAGAAGATGATGACAATGCATGAGAGTAAGAAACTATACATTGAGATGAACCAACTAAGGAATGAGAAGCAAGATCATATGCAACAAATAGAGACACTATGGGAATAAGCATTAAAAATTGCAGAGGAAATATCAGAAGCACAGTGTAGAATCAAACAAGAAGTGGAACATGCTGGAGAGAAACGACATAATCATATCATTGCAGAAGTCATAGAAAAATTTTTGGTAAATGAAACAAAGTTCAAGGAGAAGACCAACACAAAAAATGACATTTTTGGAAAATACAAGGATAAGTTTACAAAGGATTAAGTGGCTTGGGACAAGTCACATGTGAGTGTTGGGGCCTGTTGGATAGGCATTTTGGATGAGAATAAATAAGTTTTGAGAACTATGCCATAGCAGAGGAAAGAGTAAAAGGAAATACTTGTGCATGCAGCAAGGGCACGTAGTTCATTGTAAAAGTAGGGAAAATAATTTTTTTAGTGCAGTTCAATGAAAAAGAAGGGAAAAGCAACAGTTCAGGGAAAAAGAAAGGAAAACAGTAGAACAATGCTAAAACAAGAAAAGTAGTTATGACCTATTAGGGGGTTTAGCCCTAATTCTATGTATAAATATGTAAGGGGTTGGGGAATATGAGGTTGGATGCTAAGAGGAAGATATTAGGTTGCTCATTATTGATAAATATGTGAGTTTGCAAAGATAGGATCTCATTTCAAAGACGATAGGCATGTTTGGGGATTATACTATGTTGTATATTTTGTAAGTTTAGTTCACAAGCCTAAGGTGATTATTGCATGAATACTAATATATAAGCCAATTGTTGTGGATGTATCCCAAGGATTGGGTGGACCACGTTAAAATCCTATGTCTAATGTCTTTGTTGATATTATTATTCATGGATGTTATGTTTTTTCATGATTACTATAGATGTGTTACCATATGATTGATGCATAATAATACTGAATGATTCAATGGGTGGGTTATTTCATGATCCATGTTATATTTTTTTCTACAAAATAAGGTTTATGGTACTGAATGGATCTTAGATGGGTTAATATTCCATAATTGTTATGGTAAAATTAATGAATTGTTAATCAATGAAAGCCACACATAGGGCTTTTTGACTGATAAAAGGATGCAGGGATGATTTTAGGGGCTAAATTTCGCTCATGGGCTAATTTTCCATGTTTTTTCCCAAAAAAAGATTCGCTATTCCAAAAATGATTCGCCCAAATTCTATAGGATAAAATTATTTTACCTTACAAATCGCAAAACATTTATACAAACTATATAAAATCCTTAGAAATTTGAATATTTTTACAAAAATATCGCCAAACATTTATTGTTGTCATATGAGGGATTAGTAAGATTCGCTAAGGTTTCTACATTTTAAAATACATTTCCATCCTTAAAATCATCCTTGAAAGGATGTTGAATAGGGGTAATACACACACGGTGAATAAGTATTAATGGTTATGTTGATGGCCTCACATCCCCTCATCCCTGTAGAAAAGTGGTTTTTGCTGCCACAATAGATTACTTGGGTGAGACTTTGCTTGCATGAAATTGATGTCGAAAGGGTCGGTGTCTAAGGTTTTTGTTGGTTGAATAACTTGAACCTAGGTTCTTATAACTTCACACCCAATATTTTTTCCCCTCTTCCTTGTCTTGCAACCAATGTTCAATGTGGACCTCCTTTAACCATACTTCCCACACTTATTGGACACATCAGAGAGCGTAGATTAGTTGACACCGACAGAGCTCAACCCTGAATCCATATAACATGAAACCATTTATTAGATAAGGGACACTCATATTAAGGGAAATATCTAATAGAGGATCCAAATTTATGAGGTTGTCAGAGCAGGGCCACTCCTGCACCAAGGCAATTGGCTCACCGGAGGCTAAGTTCAAAAAATGTTTCCCTATCTAATGGGGGAACTCAATGCAATGTATACCATTTATTCCTAAGGTGGGAGGAATCATATAGTTTTATATTAGTGGCCACCCATCTATTCCACTGGCTCATAGAACAATTTCCATTTTGGAAGTTTTTTTTATAGTTTTTCAGGTCCCAAACTTATGGGGCCATTTTGAGGCCCTAAACAATTCTTTTTGGGCTTGGAAGTGCTTAACATGTTGAGAAAGGGAAGTTCTAGGTTGAATAGAATATTTACTCCTCATATATACCTTTCCAATGGTGTATTGAGCACCCTAAATTGAGATCATATGAAAAATTTACACCCTTGGGAAGTTGACATATCAATTATCCCCATCAGGGCCCACAAACCTTTTTGTGTTTCATCTCCCAAGGTTAGGTTTTTTTATGTTTAGGGTTTTCTCATTCATTTTTTCTATTAAAAATTCCTTTGGAACCTAATTGTACAGATCTTCTTGTGAATAAGCGTAATCTTCACATCTCTTCTCAGAGATAAGCTGCCACCATTTGAGAAAGCTTGTTTCAGTGTGCATTTTTACAATTTCAGCAAGTTCTCTTTAATAATAGAAGTCAAGTTTTGTTGTATATTGTTCCAACTTTAGAACATCATATCCTTTTCTAGCTTGTTCCGATATTTGTACATGTTCCAACATATGCACATGTTCCTAGTTATGATGTTCTTATTCAATCCCGAGTAGTTCCTAAGAGTGATGTTCCTACATTCTTTTTTGTTACAATACGTCATGTTTCTACCCACATGTTTTTCCACTGCTCTTATCTACTATGTTCTTACATTGCTAGATGTAACTAGAAGCAATGTTCCACCTTACCAATTGTTTATATCAGGGTAATTTGTTAGTGTTATTACTTATGATGAATGGAAATCCCATGTAGCTCCTACTCTTAAATATATAAGACTAGGCCTCTAAGTGAAGTCCCAACTCTAACTACTAATCATACTGAATACAACTCCTAATCCTCTCTCTTTCCTAAGCTACATACTAGTTCCTACTAAAATCTCAATACATAATATATATAATTCCTAATCATACTAGTTAGATTTCTAAACGTTAAAACTCATACTAATATAATTCCTATACATTAGAAAAGTATAGAGGGGTTAGTTATAGAGTCGTATAGTTATATATTGGTTATAGATCCAACTCTTAATACTTTATATATTACTATGATTTATTCATATGAGTTCTATACAAGCTATAAAGTGATAAATAATCTATTTAATTCATTTCATCAAAGACTAAATATAAATCTCTCTATTATATAACACCAAGCTCTACTTAAATTAAACAGGCCATAATTTGAATCTTTATCTTCTCTTATAACCCAGAAGAGTTTATCTAATACTAAAAATAAGAAGATACTACTTTCTATCTCCTTGATTTATAAAGCAAGGATCTTACAAATAGGTGGCCATGGTGAGAGGGTGGGTTAAGATCAGAGGAATTATCTATTGATAGGTTGTGATCTATATATTATTAATCTATATAGAGGTAACTTGTAGCTAGTATGGATTATCCCTATTATGTTAATTTAATCACTTATATCAAATTAATCTTACATATCAGTCATATTCACTCGTATCAGTATCGTATTCCATAACCAATCATGTATCTAGCTTTTTTGAACATGACTAATTATTGGGATACATATTGCACACAGATTGGATATATGTTTCCATAATAACTAAGAATCATAATGATCTTTTTATAAGGTATTAATAGCTTGAACACATAGCCTATCTTCATTATATGTAAGCTCATATCTAGCTAAAGACAATGGTTTCCATAGAGAGTAACTGATATGTACCATTTTCCCTAATCAATTACATGATAAGCTCATTGGTTCTCTAAGCTAGTATGAACATAGTATCTAATTAACATGAGCTAGTAGTAATCCCTTATATTTTGTTACAGTTCATGGATTATAGTACTCTTCAATCGTTGTATCTATAATGATGGAACAACCTGTATCTCTATCATAGAAAGCAATGTGATCACCTAATCAATGATGTTACCTTTATTCATCACACATATGATCCTTATAACATGTTGGGTTTCATATCATGAGTCAACACCATATCTATAATCATTTTGTATACATATCTTCCCTATTAGTAACTAGGCTTAGATACGAGTAATGTTGGAATTCATAATCATTCGGGTACTAATACCATATATTATCATTATATGAAGAGCTAGTAAGGGTATAGTTCACTTACATATTCATCGTGCATACCTCTTTTAATATGGATCTTTGTTATGGACTTGTATAAGCTTGGAGTTACAATTTGTTCTCTATGTTATGAAGTACATCTCTTTGTGATATGAGTACCTAAGCTTTATATATTAGCTAGTGTGATAAGTGTTTCCATATAAGTTGATAAGACTAATGTGATATTAGTATGTAACCTTTAGTTATTGGCTAGGATAAGTACAACCATATCCATGATTAGAATTATGTGATAGAAGTTAATCTAAGGGTTAGATGTTACATATGAATTAATTGATTACCTAGGATAAGTGGTGTTTCTTTGCTATACATCTGTACTTCATTTCACTCCATTTATAAATCTAGATCAGAAGGATAATATTTGAGAGGAAGGTGAGAGTTATAGAGAGAGTATATGAGGAGAACAAAATTCGGAAGAAAGAATCAATATCATAGTCACCACTTAGGAAAAACACTTAGTTGTAACCTATATGGAATTTCAGGGAGAACCAATTCATGCAACACCCAAATATGTGAAGTACACTACATGACTTGATATGATATGACCTCCTAATGAGACCCCCCAAGTTAAAGAATCCCATCCCGAAGACAAAGGAACCATCCTTGGATCTCCTAGTCCCTTTGTCAATCTTCAAATACGGTAAATTATACAATAAACTCTCCCATAATTTCTGTTATTTCCCCTTAATCTAGTCCAACCAGTTTGAGTGGTAGCAGTAGTAGTAGTTTGGAAAGTTATTTAGTGTTATCACACCCAGGACCTTTAGGATTTATTTTGATAGGATCCCCTAGTCCTCCCATGGAAAATTAGTAAGATGGATTGCTCAACCGATACCCAAAATTCTGGGGTAAATTGGATGAGGATCTTGAATAACATTGATTCCTTTGCGAGGCCATATGACGATCTCATGAAAATTTGGATGCTAATAAATTAGTCGAGTTTCATACCACTTGGAGAGGTCATGCTTCGAAATGGTATATGAAATCAATTAAAACAGGAAATCCTCAAGGATAGGTCTTCACCCTTGCTCAAGTCAAATATCACTTCATAGTCAAATTCCAATTACCCCAGTCAAAACAACAAATCCTCTTTGAGTTGTGGGAGATCAAATATAGAGATGGGGAATATTCCTAGGAATATAACCAAAAATTCAAAGATGTGATAGGGTAATTGAACAAACCCATTCATGAAGGCCACCAGTGGGAATGGTTCATTCAATGAATTTAACCATTAACTCAGATTCCATTAACCTAGCAGTGGATAACTACATTGGGGGAAGCCCTAGAGAAGGCCATGAAAAATGAGGTGGTGGAAGGATATCCTAGCAGCTTGTAGGTAATAAGACCATTTGATGACTATAATATTATGCAAATACAAGTATGTATTTCTGCCTTGACTGATAAGATTCAAGAATTGACCATTCCTAGATCATCCTTCCCTCAATTTTGGTGAACCAATTTCTATACTTAGGGGCTTACAATGATGAAATGTCCCAAAATGAGGGGTGCAAGACCCCCTCTGCAACTAATGGTGCCTCCACCAATAGGGTTGTCTAGAGGGGTTGTACAAGTTGTTTCTACAACACCATTCCATGGCCCTGTGCAGTAGCATGCCTTCCCAAACCACCAGGGTAATCAGAATAATGAATATTGTGAAATTTTCATAAGTCATGGGAATTCCCCGGGGCACTGCCCAATCCTACAGAAATAAACCTTGGTATTGAACATAATTTATTGTGAATTATGTGGGTCACCTAATCACACCACCAAGTAGTGTCTCACCTTGGATGCTCTTGTGGACAAACTACAGTTTGCATTGAGGGTTGACGAAGTTCCTCAAGGCTTGGTAGGAGGACGTAGATGTGTTGGAGGTTTTATAGATGGACAAAATAACAAATGAGGACCAACTCGGTGTTATAATTTTGGTGATCAAGGACATAATACTATAGATTGTTCTCTTCCAAGACATCCTTGTTTCTCCCATTGTAGTAACAACACTCATGCCACTAAGGATTTCCTTGATTTGACTGTGAAGTGGGAATATTGTGCAAGGTGGTGATGTGCCAATTTGATAAATTTTGAGCTCTGACTTTTCACTGAAGAAAATTAACCCGATATTAATATTATAACCTAGGGAGGAGCAAGGAGTGGTGCCAATGTTGATAAATCAACTCCAAGAAAGATCTGAAAGGCGATACCAAAATATTTTAAATATTACCCCCTTATGCAAAAAACATTATTTAAGGATGTTGTGTTTATATTTTGACGGATTGCTAATCCTGTGATAACGACGTCTGTATATGAAAGTCATTAGGTTCAAACAAAACTCACAAAATGTTTTGTGGAACAAAAATATCCTCCAATGAGACCCAAGAAGACTATTGAGTTTTGCTTTCACTTAGTTTCTAACATTCTAGATGACAAAAAACTCACCGAGGAGTTGCAGAACAAGATCAAGGGGACTTTAGATATTGAATAGAACCTATAAGAGTTGATTGTTTCTCATCTTCCATAGTGACACATAGGATACATAGAAGGAAGCAGCCATATGGAAGGGAATTCAAACTCAATACTCGCATCAACGACTATGAGATTAATGATGTTATGTTAGATTTGGGGTATAACATCAACATACTATTGAAGAAAACCTAGGAATCTATGGTTAAACCCAAGCTCATATATTTGACCTTTCAGTTGCGGGTGACCAATTAGTTTTGTATCTATCCTATTGGGAGGCTGCAAAATTTTTAAGTAGACTTAGATAGAGTCAAGACAATGGATGATTTCTAGGTTATAGAAATCATGGGGGAGAAGGACCCATACCCATATCAAGTGGGAATAAATTGGGATTATGAGAATTACGTTGTTACAGATATTTAAAATGAAATCATGACCTTGGAAGAAGATGGTATGAAAGTAACCCAACCATTAGATCCATACCAAGGTCCTCAGTACGTGGACAAGGTAGAGGGGAATATGGAATAGGATTCCCTGGATCATATCTATACTCTGACTACAGGAAATAAGGAAGACTATATTAACTCAATTGCAAACAGTTCGATAAGTTGGCAGAGTATTTAATCTATAGGAGAATATTTATATGTAGAATTTGATAACTGGAAATAGGGAATATATGAGAACTTCTCATGGCATTGCATGACTATTAGAGTTTCCAAGTGGATTGGATCTAAGGTCATATAATGTTGAATTTTCTAATGGTTACTCAAGAACATGTAGTGTCTTTTCAATTTATCATGAACTTCAACCATAAACAATGCAACAAAACAAAATACAATATATGGAGTAAACCAAGATCACAAGAATAATAACCAAGCACAAGAGACAATAAGTTATCCTGGTAAAAACCTTCTCAAACAAGGAAAAAAACCCAACAATCCTTTGTTATAAAGTCAAGAGAATATCAACCTCACACCATAATCCCTAGCACACACAATAGGGTTCTCTATGCACAATAAAGATAGCACATGGAAAAGTGTGAACTAAATTTCAGCTCTCCAATGCATTGTGAGTGAATGGGATGAATGAGGCGAATGATCTATAATGGGGATCATTCACTAATAAATACAAAAACTAACACATGAATATATGTGTCTCTTCATTGGCACAATAGGTCCAATTTGTGCAACTCAATAATACAATTCATAATTACATAATACATAAATGTCTTTTCACAGTGGGGCTAACTTGTACCCTTCACAATACAAATTACAGTTTTACAATAGTCTTACGATTTGAAAATATAGTAAGGGATCTCACAAACATCCTCTAGTTCTTTGCCACTAGGAACAAGTCCACATGTGATCAACCATAGGGGACATCACTCTCAAATACATCAAATCAACTAAATCCATAAGAGTGTGAACTAGAGAGCCATTTCAATTCGACTCAACTAAGTCCATAGGAGTCCAATAGGAGACCATCCCAAGTCATCTCAACTCAATACAGAGGAGCATGACAAGAGACCAACACACATCATCTCAACTCAGTCCAGAGGAGTATGTCACACATATCACA
This sequence comes from Picea glauca, assembly GCA_000966675.3. Classification (NCBI taxonomy): domain Eukaryota; kingdom Viridiplantae; phylum Streptophyta; class Pinopsida; order Pinales; family Pinaceae; genus Picea; species Picea glauca. Next base: position 11,124 of record JZKD02S0164146.1, on the reverse strand, counting down.
TAGGTGTTCTCATAGATCATCTCAACTCAGTCCAGAGGAGTACGATTTGGAGAATGTCTCATGAAGTTGTAATCATCAACACTCCCTCTCAGCTAGGGAGGCATTCTCCACCAGACCAAGTCTCTCACAAAAGTACTCAAACTTCATCTTGGCAAGTGGTTTAGTGAAGACATTTTCAACTTGCTCATGTGTAGGAAGGTACTGCACATGTACGAATTTCCTATGCACCATATCTCTGATGTAATGATATTTGATCTTGATGTGTTTTGATTTATTATGAAACACATGATTCTTTAAGAGATTCACACAGATCTGGTTATTGCAATGGATAACAATGGAATCCATCTCATGTCCAAATAAGTATGCACNATATATTCCATTGAGGAAGGATGATGCCGAAATAGTTAATTTAAATAAGGATGCCTGATATGAATTGGTAACACCATAAATCCTAGATGGGGTAATCAATGACAATGATATGCTAGGAAAGGTGTTGAAGTTGAAATATGCAGACCAAGACATCACAGATACAATGAAGCTCCCCGACCTTGTGTTGAGACACTACTTGGAGATGAAAATTGATGCAAAGATGTGACTTCCCATAGATGAGCTATAAGTATGGGCCAAAGGGTTAGAACGAGCCAGTCTATTGAATATTTTTTACATACAACATTTTGGAAGGAGCGAGGAGATTAATCCATGTGTGAATATTATCTTATCGTGTTTTCACAACAAATACTTGTGGTTAGACATGCTGATTTATATCGACACATACCTAATTGTGTAGATCACGAGATTACTAACACAAGGGAAATATCCTACATTCTTTTTCATAGACAGAAAGAATGAGAGGGCATTGTTAGAGGCCATGAAGAAGAAATTCCAGACAATTAGAAGTGTGTTAAGGTTATATGTGTCGAGTATATGTAACCCAATAATATTATTTGCGATGCAAATGTTGGCGTCTAAATTAAGGAAGAAATGCAAGAAAGGATAAGTTCCCATATACATGATAGTTGTGGTAGAAAAATGTGTAGAAGGGGTAACGATGAGTTGGATACCATTTTTACTTAACCAGTTCTTTATAGAATGTGAGGAAGTATAGGAAAAAGGTATGGAATTCCACTATTTTTGGTTGTTATTTCTGATCGCGTCAATAGCATGGAAAGAACTAGAAGATGCATAGTTTATGGGTATGAAATGCAAGTCGTGCTTAGCTGTGAAGTATCAAAAATTGTGGTACACGATGCACAGGGGACAAAAAATCAACAACAATATTGAGTTATATCTATATAAGGAAATGATTAGGAAATGTATCTAGGATACACCATGAATTTTTCCACAACTTGTATAAAATTACAAACCGATTGAGATATTCATGGCATACCATCATTACATGTACATACAAACAAAGAAAGGAAATACAACTGATTATTCAAGACTTGGAAATAGACTAGAAGGTCCCAACGAATGAACAAGAAATGGAAACACAAGAGCCTAAGGTGGAGGAAGTACAAGGCCAAGGACATGGCACAAGAAAGAAGAGGAAAGACATAGAGATAGATAAGGGAAAAGTAGTGCCACATCCAAATAAGAAGAAAAAAGACAAAGAAACCAGTCCATTGGCACTAATGGAAGATGACTTCGAGAGGTTTGGGGATAAATTTAAGGAGATCACCAAAATTTCGTTTCAACACATGGTGGAGTTGTAAGAAGGATTGAACAAAAAGATACAGGAATAAATGACTATGTTGCGGTAATTAATGGAAGCAACCGGGATAGAAATTATGCAACAAGCAACTGTAGCACTAGCGATAAGAACAACAAGGCCAACAAAATAAATATCGACGGTTCCTCATGCATTAGAGGTAATGAGGGAGCACATAATAATTAAGTTGGCACCATGGGTGATTGTGTTCCCATTAGATAAACTGTAGGAGAAAGCATGCGCACTAAGTCACTTTGACTTAGTCTTACCACAGATGCCAGGAGAAATGTTGCAGGGGTTTCAAAAGAGAATAGTGAAAGAAGTGAACCTGTGGGTAGAGAAAACATCTGATGAATTGGCTAAGGCCACAACAAAACTTGCAAGAATGCAGATTGACTATGACAAAGTTGGAACAAGAAAAGGATGCAATTGCACGAAAGGTAGAACAGGTGAAGCAATCATTTGACAAGGTTTGAAAAGATATTCAGGAGTTAACAATGGATGCAAACTCTCCATTGGAATATCAAGTAGTGAAGATCAATGAAGCCATCTAGGGATTCTGAATGAAAATTGTTGAGTTAGAAACATGGATGACACCAAGCACACCCCCGTAAGAAATATACCAAAGGGATAAGATAGTAAGAACCACAGTGGAAGGTATCAAGACTTTGGAAGAAGAATGTGCAAAGTTGTATGAAGAAAGAACAAAAGTCTAGAATCATCTCTCTGAGGATTTCTAATTACAGAGTATTGAACAAAAGATTCAAACTACACAAGGGAAAGATCAAAAGATCAAGGAAAATATCAACAATTTTCCACTAGCCAAGAAGATGATGACAATGCATGAGAGTAAGAAACTATACATTGAGATGAACCAACTAAGGAATGAGAAGCAAGATCATATGCAACAAATAGAGACACTATGGGAATAAGCATTAAAAATTGCAGAGGAAATATCAGAAGCACAGTGTAGAATCAAACAAGAAGTGGAACATGCTGGAGAGAAACGACATAATCATATCATTGCAGAAGTCATAGAAAAATTTTTGGTAAATGAAACAAAGTTCAAGGAGAAGACCAACACAAAAAATGACATTTTTGGAAAATACAAGGATAAGTTTACAAAGGATTAAGTGGCTTGGGACAAGTCACATGTGAGTGTTGGGGCCTGTTGGATAGGCATTTTGGATGAGAATAAATAAGTTTTGAGAACTATGCCATAGCAGAGGAAAGAGTAAAAGGAAATACTTGTGCATGCAGCAAGGGCACGTAGTTCATTGTAAAAGTAGGGAAAATAATTTTTTTAGTGCAGTTCAATGAAAAAGAAGGGAAAAGCAACAGTTCAGGGAAAAAGAAAGGAAAACAGTAGAACAATGCTAAAACAAGAAAAGTAGTTATGACCTATTAGGGGGTTTAGCCCTAATTCTATGTATAAATATGTAAGGGGTTGGGGAATATGAGGTTGGATGCTAAGAGGAAGATATTAGGTTGCTCATTATTGATAAATATGTGAGTTTGCAAAGATAGGATCTCATTTCAAAGACGATAGGCATGTTTGGGGATTATACTATGTTGTATATTTTGTAAGTTTAGTTCACAAGCCTAAGGTGATTATTGCATGAATACTAATATATAAGCCAATTGTTGTGGATGTATCCCAAGGATTGGGTGGACCACGTTAAAATCCTATGTCTAATGTCTTTGTTGATATTATTATTCATGGATGTTATGTTTTTTCATGATTACTATAGATGTGTTACCATATGATTGATGCATAATAATACTGAATGATTCAATGGGTGGGTTATTTCATGATCCATGTTATATTTTTTTCTACAAAATAAGGTTTATGGTACTGAATGGATCTTAGATGGGTTAATATTCCATAATTGTTATGGTAAAATTAATGAATTGTTAATCAATGAAAGCCACACATAGGGCTTTTTGACTGATAAAAGGATGCAGGGATGATTTTAGGGGCTAAATTTCGCTCATGGGCTAATTTTCCATGTTTTTTCCCAAAAAAAGATTCGCTATTCCAAAAATGATTCGCCCAAATTCTATAGGATAAAATTATTTTACCTTACAAATCGCAAAACATTTATACAAACTATATAAAATCCTTAGAAATTTGAATATTTTTACAAAAATATCGCCAAACATTTATTGTTGTCATATGAGGGATTAGTAAGATTCGCTAAGGTTTCTACATTTTAAAATACATTTCCATCCTTAAAATCATCCTTGAAAGGATGTTGAATAGGGGTAATACACACACGGTGAATAAGTATTAATGGTTATGTTGATGGCCTCACATCCCCTCATCCCTGTAGAAAAGTGGTTTTTGCTGCCACAATAGATTACTTGGGTGAGACTTTGCTTGCATGAAATTGATGTCGAAAGGGTCGGTGTCTAAGGTTTTTGTTGGTTGAATAACTTGAACCTAGGTTCTTATAACTTCACACCCAATATTTTTTCCCCTCTTCCTTGTCTTGCAACCAATGTTCAATGTGGACCTCCTTTAACCATACTTCCCACACTTATTGGACACATCAGAGAGCGTAGATTAGTTGACACCGACAGAGCTCAACCCTGAATCCATATAACATGAAACCATTTATTAGATAAGGGACACTCATATTAAGGGAAATATCTAATAGAGGATCCAAATTTATGAGGTTGTCAGAGCAGGGCCACTCCTGCACCAAGGCAATTGGCTCACCGGAGGCTAAGTTCAAAAAATGTTTCCCTATCTAATGGGGGAACTCAATGCAATGTATACCATTTATTCCTAAGGTGGGAGGAATCATATAGTTTTATATTAGTGGCCACCCATCTATTCCACTGGCTCATAGAACAATTTCCATTTTGGAAGTTTTTTTTATAGTTTTTCAGGTCCCAAACTTATGGGGCCATTTTGAGGCCCTAAACAATTCTTTTTGGGCTTGGAAGTGCTTAACATGTTGAGAAAGGGAAGTTCTAGGTTGAATAGAATATTTACTCCTCATATATACCTTTCCAATGGTGTATTGAGCACCCTAAATTGAGATCATATGAAAAATTTACACCCTTGGGAAGTTGACATATCAATTATCCCCATCAGGGCCCACAAACCTTTTTGTGTTTCATCTCCCAAGGTTAGGTTTTTTTATGTTTAGGGTTTTCTCATTCATTTTTTCTATTAAAAATTCCTTTGGAACCTAATTGTACAGATCTTCTTGTGAATAAGCGTAATCTTCACATCTCTTCTCAGAGATAAGCTGCCACCATTTGAGAAAGCTTGTTTCAGTGTGCATTTTTACAATTTCAGCAAGTTCTCTTTAATAATAGAAGTCAAGTTTTGTTGTATATTGTTCCAACTTTAGAACATCATATCCTTTTCTAGCTTGTTCCGATATTTGTACATGTTCCAACATATGCACATGTTCCTAGTTATGATGTTCTTATTCAATCCCGAGTAGTTCCTAAGAGTGATGTTCCTACATTCTTTTTTGTTACAATACGTCATGTTTCTACCCACATGTTTTTCCACTGCTCTTATCTACTATGTTCTTACATTGCTAGATGTAACTAGAAGCAATGTTCCACCTTACCAATTGTTTATATCAGGGTAATTTGTTAGTGTTATTACTTATGATGAATGGAAATCCCATGTAGCTCCTACTCTTAAATATATAAGACTAGGCCTCTAAGTGAAGTCCCAACTCTAACTACTAATCATACTGAATACAACTCCTAATCCTCTCTCTTTCCTAAGCTACATACTAGTTCCTACTAAAATCTCAATACATAATATATATAATTCCTAATCATACTAGTTAGATTTCTAAACGTTAAAACTCATACTAATATAATTCCTATACATTAGAAAAGTATAGAGGGGTTAGTTATAGAGTCGTATAGTTATATATTGGTTATAGATCCAACTCTTAATACTTTATATATTACTATGATTTATTCATATGAGTTCTATACAAGCTATAAAGTGATAAATAATCTATTTAATTCATTTCATCAAAGACTAAATATAAATCTCTCTATTATATAACACCAAGCTCTACTTAAATTAAACAGGCCATAATTTGAATCTTTATCTTCTCTTATAACCCAGAAGAGTTTATCTAATACTAAAAATAAGAAGATACTACTTTCTATCTCCTTGATTTATAAAGCAAGGATCTTACAAATAGGTGGCCATGGTGAGAGGGTGGGTTAAGATCAGAGGAATTATCTATTGATAGGTTGTGATCTATATATTATTAATCTATATAGAGGTAACTTGTAGCTAGTATGGATTATCCCTATTATGTTAATTTAATCACTTATATCAAATTAATCTTACATATCAGTCATATTCACTCGTATCAGTATCGTATTCCATAACCAATCATGTATCTAGCTTTTTTGAACATGACTAATTATTGGGATACATATTGCACACAGATTGGATATATGTTTCCATAATAACTAAGAATCATAATGATCTTTTTATAAGGTATTAATAGCTTGAACACATAGCCTATCTTCATTATATGTAAGCTCATATCTAGCTAAAGACAATGGTTTCCATAGAGAGTAACTGATATGTACCATTTTCCCTAATCAATTACATGATAAGCTCATTGGTTCTCTAAGCTAGTATGAACATAGTATCTAATTAACATGAGCTAGTAGTAATCCCTTATATTTTGTTACAGTTCATGGATTATAGTACTCTTCAATCGTTGTATCTATAATGATGGAACAACCTGTATCTCTATCATAGAAAGCAATGTGATCACCTAATCAATGATGTTACCTTTATTCATCACACATATGATCCTTATAACATGTTGGGTTTCATATCATGAGTCAACACCATATCTATAATCATTTTGTATACATATCTTCCCTATTAGTAACTAGGCTTAGATACGAGTAATGTTGGAATTCATAATCATTCGGGTACTAATACCATATATTATCATTATATGAAGAGCTAGTAAGGGTATAGTTCACTTACATATTCATCGTGCATACCTCTTTTAATATGGATCTTTGTTATGGACTTGTATAAGCTTGGAGTTACAATTTGTTCTCTATGTTATGAAGTACATCTCTTTGTGATATGAGTACCTAAGCTTTATATATTAGCTAGTGTGATAAGTGTTTCCATATAAGTTGATAAGACTAATGTGATATTAGTATGTAACCTTTAGTTATTGGCTAGGATAAGTACAACCATATCCATGATTAGAATTATGTGATAGAAGTTAATCTAAGGGTTAGATGTTACATATGAATTAATTGATTACCTAGGATAAGTGGTGTTTCTTTGCTATACATCTGTACTTCATTTCACTCCATTTATAAATCTAGATCAGAAGGATAATATTTGAGAGGAAGGTGAGAGTTATAGAGAGAGTATATGAGGAGAACAAAATTCGGAAGAAAGAATCAATATCATAGTCACCACTTAGGAAAAACACTTAGTTGTAACCTATATGGAATTTCAGGGAGAACCAATTCATGCAACACCCAAATATGTGAAGTACACTACATGACTTGATATGATATGACCTCCTAATGAGACCCCCCAAGTTAAAGAATCCCATCCCGAAGACAAAGGAACCATCCTTGGATCTCCTAGTCCCTTTGTCAATCTTCAAATACGGTAAATTATACAATAAACTCTCCCATAATTTCTGTTATTTCCCCTTAATCTAGTCCAACCAGTTTGAGTGGTAGCAGTAGTAGTAGTTTGGAAAGTTATTTAGTGTTATCACACCCAGGACCTTTAGGATTTATTTTGATAGGATCCCCTAGTCCTCCCATGGAAAATTAGTAAGATGGATTGCTCAACCGATACCCAAAATTCTGGGGTAAATTGGATGAGGATCTTGAATAACATTGATTCCTTTGCGAGGCCATATGACGATCTCATGAAAATTTGGATGCTAATAAATTAGTCGAGTTTCATACCACTTGGAGAGGTCATGCTTCGAAATGGTATATGAAATCAATTAAAACAGGAAATCCTCAAGGATAGGTCTTCACCCTTGCTCAAGTCAAATATCACTTCATAGTCAAATTCCAATTACCCCAGTCAAAACAACAAATCCTCTTTGAGTTGTGGGAGATCAAATATAGAGATGGGGAATATTCCTAGGAATATAACCAAAAATTCAAAGATGTGATAGGGTAATTGAACAAACCCATTCATGAAGGCCACCAGTGGGAATGGTTCATTCAATGAATTTAACCATTAACTCAGATTCCATTAACCTAGCAGTGGATAACTACATTGGGGGAAGCCCTAGAGAAGGCCATGAAAAATGAGGTGGTGGAAGGATATCCTAGCAGCTTGTAGGTAATAAGACCATTTGATGACTATAATATTATGCAAATACAAGTATGTATTTCTGCCTTGACTGATAAGATTCAAGAATTGACCATTCCTAGATCATCCTTCCCTCAATTTTGGTGAACCAATTTCTATACTTAGGGGCTTACAATGATGAAATGTCCCAAAATGAGGGGTGCAAGACCCCCTCTGCAACTAATGGTGCCTCCACCAATAGGGTTGTCTAGAGGGGTTGTACAAGTTGTTTCTACAACACCATTCCATGGCCCTGTGCAGTAGCATGCCTTCCCAAACCACCAGGGTAATCAGAATAATGAATATTGTGAAATTTTCATAAGTCATGGGAATTCCCCGGGGCACTGCCCAATCCTACAGAAATAAACCTTGGTATTGAACATAATTTATTGTGAATTATGTGGGTCACCTAATCACACCACCAAGTAGTGTCTCACCTTGGATGCTCTTGTGGACAAACTACAGTTTGCATTGAGGGTTGACGAAGTTCCTCAAGGCTTGGTAGGAGGACGTAGATGTGTTGGAGGTTTTATAGATGGACAAAATAACAAATGAGGACCAACTCGGTGTTATAATTTTGGTGATCAAGGACATAATACTATAGATTGTTCTCTTCCAAGACATCCTTGTTTCTCCCATTGTAGTAACAACACTCATGCCACTAAGGATTTCCTTGATTTGACTGTGAAGTGGGAATATTGTGCAAGGTGGTGATGTGCCAATTTGATAAATTTTGAGCTCTGACTTTTCACTGAAGAAAATTAACCCGATATTAATATTATAACCTAGGGAGGAGCAAGGAGTGGTGCCAATGTTGATAAATCAACTCCAAGAAAGATCTGAAAGGCGATACCAAAATATTTTAAATATTACCCCCTTATGCAAAAAACATTATTTAAGGATGTTGTGTTTATATTTTGACGGATTGCTAATCCTGTGATAACGACGTCTGTATATGAAAGTCATTAGGTTCAAACAAAACTCACAAAATGTTTTGTGGAACAAAAATATCCTCCAATGAGACCCAAGAAGACTATTGAGTTTTGCTTTCACTTAGTTTCTAACATTCTAGATGACAAAAAACTCACCGAGGAGTTGCAGAACAAGATCAAGGGGACTTTAGATATTGAATAGAACCTATAAGAGTTGATTGTTTCTCATCTTCCATAGTGACACATAGGATACATAGAAGGAAGCAGCCATATGGAAGGGAATTCAAACTCAATACTCGCATCAACGACTATGAGATTAATGATGTTATGTTAGATTTGGGGTATAACATCAACATACTATTGAAGAAAACCTAGGAATCTATGGTTAAACCCAAGCTCATATATTTGACCTTTCAGTTGCGGGTGACCAATTAGTTTTGTATCTATCCTATTGGGAGGCTGCAAAATTTTTAAGTAGACTTAGATAGAGTCAAGACAATGGATGATTTCTAGGTTATAGAAATCATGGGGGAGAAGGACCCATACCCATATCAAGTGGGAATAAATTGGGATTATGAGAATTACGTTGTTACAGATATTTAAAATGAAATCATGACCTTGGAAGAAGATGGTATGAAAGTAACCCAACCATTAGATCCATACCAAGGTCCTCAGTACGTGGACAAGGTAGAGGGGAATATGGAATAGGATTCCCTGGATCATATCTATACTCTGACTACAGGAAATAAGGAAGACTATATTAACTCAATTGCAAACAGTTCGATAAGTTGGCAGAGTATTTAATCTATAGGAGAATATTTATATGTAGAATTTGATAACTGGAAATAGGGAATATATGAGAACTTCTCATGGCATTGCATGACTATTAGAGTTTCCAAGTGGATTGGATCTAAGGTCATATAATGTTGAATTTTCTAATGGTTACTCAAGAACATGTAGTGTCTTTTCAATTTATCATGAACTTCAACCATAAACAATGCAACAAAACAAAATACAATATATGGAGTAAACCAAGATCACAAGAATAATAACCAAGCACAAGAGACAATAAGTTATCCTGGTAAAAACCTTCTCAAACAAGGAAAAAAACCCAACAATCCTTTGTTATAAAGTCAAGAGAATATCAACCTCACACCATAATCCCTAGCACACACAATAGGGTTCTCTATGCACAATAAAGATAGCACATGGAAAAGTGTGAACTAAATTTCAGCTCTCCAATGCATTGTGAGTGAATGGGATGAATGAGGCGAATGATCTATAATGGGGATCATTCACTAATAAATACAAAAACTAACACATGAATATATGTGTCTCTTCATTGGCACAATAGGTCCAATTTGTGCAACTCAATAATACAATTCATAATTACATAATACATAAATGTCTTTTCACAGTGGGGCTAACTTGTACCCTTCACAATACAAATTACAGTTTTACAATAGTCTTACGATTTGAAAATATAGTAAGGGATCTCACAAACATCCTCTAGTTCTTTGCCACTAGGAACAAGTCCACATGTGATCAACCATAGGGGACATCACTCTCAAATACATCAAATCAACTAAATCCATAAGAGTGTGAACTAGAGAGCCATTTCAATTCGACTCAACTAAGTCCATAGGAGTCCAATAGGAGACCATCCCAAGTCATCTCAACTCAATACAGAGGAGCATGACAAGAGACCAACACACATCATCTCAACTCAGTCCAGAGGAGTATGTCACACATATCACATAGGTGTTCTCATAGATCATCTCAACTCAGTCCAGAGGAGTACGATTTGGAGAATGTCTCATGAAGTTGTAATCATCAACACTCCCTCTCAGCTAGGGAGGCATTCTCCACCAGACCAAGTCTCTCACAAAAGTACTCAAACTTCATCTTGGCAAGTGGTTTAGTGAAGACATTTTCAACTTGCTCATGTGTAGGAAGGTACTGCACATGTACGAATTTCCTATGCACCATATCTCTGATGTAATGATATTTGATCTTGATGTGTTTTGATTTATTATGAAACACATGATTCTTTAAGAGATTCACACAGATCTGGTTATTGCAATGGATAACAATGGAATCCATCTCATGTCCAAATAAGTATGCAC
>JZKD02S0164135.1:4732-16655 GCA_000966675.3 Picea glauca | reverse complement strand
TTGTATCTTCATTTTCATTTTCCTTCATGTCCAAATAACTTCATCAATCTTCTGGTCCAAAACCCATGACTAGGGTTGACATCAATGACAACAACCAATCTTCCAACAGAATCATTATTCAGTTCTGCTAACTGAATCATAACTGATCGATTAACTTTGAGGTGAAACAATAACCATTCGATCAAGTTTCCAATTAACCAATACCGTTGGATTAAATCCGCAGGATTTCGTGTTTATCTCGTATGCCCACTAGCTGTGACCGAGTGCTAAATAGAATTTGACTTTCGTGATTTCACATCTTAGAATTCCTGTGATGAAAGGTCTCGACACTCCAAGTCGCGATCGTTGAAACTCCGAGATGGAGCTTAGCACCGCTAGCTTCTTCCCCTCACATGACCACAGGCTGCGCCAAAAGGTGCTTCGTATTTCATGAACTTATGGACTTTATTAAGCCCGATCAATGGTCGAGATCTCCATGATTTGACGGTCCAAATATTTTCATGATCTCGCATACCACGAGTTCCCACACCATGCTTCGTTGACTCCTCCAATATGCAAGTCAGTGAAATTCCAATCGCTTGCCACGTGTCCTATGACTCTAATGGTCAGGATTGTTATCGTGATTTTGCATATCACGAGTTTGAACCTCTTTCCTTTGGATTTCCTGATCTGTGAAACTTCAAAATGAAACCTTTGTCGTGCTTTGACTATTTTCCTCCTTCTGAGCTTACACTGTTAATATTGCCATTATCACTGTGCTACTGATCATGCTGATCTTCGCCATCTGATCGTGTTAATATTCACCATCTGATTATGTTGATCTTCACCATCAATGACAAACACGCATACTCTACCTCTATCTAAAAACACGCCAACAGAGTAGTATTGGGATGGGTGACCACTCGAGAAGTACTAGTATTTTACATGCCTACGAAATTTTATAAACTTAGTCCAATTTATCCCACATGCATCATGGGAATTGTTCTCCTCTCACTCTCTCCTATATAATTGAGGTGAAGGAGGCCCTTTAAGCATGCAATGGAGTGTGATGTAAAGCTTCTTGTGAAGGAAGCGTAGCCAACATCTCTTTCTTTTCAGAGATAAGCTACCCATTTTTCCAGTTTGTGTTCTACGGTGTTTTTCTATCTTATTCAACAATAGAATTTGGGTTTCACTATATTTTTGTTCTCTCTTCCATATTTTTTTGTGTATTTCATTGTTATATCTCAGTCATATTTCTGTCTTCATGTCATTTTCAAAATAATCTAGATCAGTGGTATTGGAGCATTCTTCTCTTTTTCATTTCTTAGAGAAGGTCCCTGACGAGGTCAGGGTATAGAGATTTGGGTCTCGAGCTAATTTTGCTTGAGGACAACCACTATTTCTAGCCCAAGTGACCTCCCATGGGTTAAGAAAAGAGAGATGACAGGGTAGGAGATCCTTTCAAGACATTGCTCAAGGAAGCCCTTGTGCGACAAAGGAATGAGATGATGGACAACTTCACTTATATCCTTCAAAGACTACCTATGGCGGAAAACGAGGCATCTTCAACACGCAACCATTTTGTAAGTGAGACACCCTTGAAGGTACAAGTCAAGTTTGATATCCCATTATTTGAAAGCCAGATAGATGTAGATGCTCTAGAAAAATGGTTGAATCTGCTAGAAGGTTATTACTCTGTCCAAAAAAAATTTGACAGTGAAAAGATCACCTTAGCGCTCCTTAAATCCCTTCCCCATGTCAGAGCTTGGTGGGAAGGTTACTGGGAGAGGTACACCACAGATGAATCTACACTTTTTGGGAGATAACCCAATTGGGCAGCCTTTGTAGATGCCCTAAAGGAGGAGTTCTACCCTATCGGAAACTATGATGACCAATACATAAGATGGACAACTCTACGTCAGAAAAGAGCCCAGATGGTGCCAGAGTACACCAACATCTTTCATACCTTGCGCTCAAAGTTGGGTATTAAAGACTCCGAGCGGCACTTGATTTTGAAGTACCACAGTGGTCTACATAGGTACATCCAAACAGAGATGGATTTCTTGGACATCTCTTCACTGGGAGTTGCTTATCGATATGCAGTCAAAATTGAGAAGAAATTCAACCAGCAGAGTAAGTGGGAGAAGCATGGATAGAGCAAGGAAGGTAAACCTCAAGAGAGCCAATCCCAGATGCAAGAAAAGAAGGGTAACAAGAAGTCTAAGAAATACACTGGAAAGTGGTGTGAGTTTCACAACATCCCTTGGCACAACACTGATGAATGTCGCTCAATACAATCATTGGTGGCCGAGCTCAAAGACAAAGAGTCGAACCTCGACTTGGACCCTAAATCAGAAAATAATAAAAGGAGATAGATCATTGATGCATAACCCACTGCTATTGTCGCAACTATAACAATCCAACTAGAAGAGGATCCTGAGGAGGGGGAGTGAATCTTCCATTAACAGATGTGGGTGAAGGGGACCCCACTGCATTTTATTGTTGATAGTAGAGGCCAAAAGAACATCATCTTAGCAAAGGTTTTCAAGAAATTGGATTTGCCAACAACACCACACCCATGACCATACAACATTGGGTGGATTCTCCAGGGTCAAGATCTTTGTGTCAGCCAACAATGTTGATTGTCATATGACATCCAACCCTTCAAAGACGAGGTATTATGTGATGTTTCCCCGCTGGATGTCTGTGATGTTCTCTTGGGCCAGCCATATATGTGGAAGCGCCATGCTATCTATGAGTCTCAACCCCGTAGTGTCATTGTTACTATGGGGGGTCATCTCTACAGGATACCAGAGGTGGTTCCGACTAATGTCCCACCTAAACAATGCCACAAGGTAGTATCTCATACTACAAAATTTAGCTTCTTCACAATCTGTTCAAAAGGTGAACAGAAGGATACTGCAACCACTACAGCCTTGGCCTAAGAACCTTCTATCCAAAAAAATCAGGTCAACAAGATTGCAACAAAGTGAAAATATTCCTTATACACACAAAAATCTCATGTAGCCAGACTAGTTAAAAAGGTCCAATCCTTCTAGCCACAAGTTCGTGACAACCTTCAAAAAGCTAAGAGGTGCAACTTCTCCAACAAGGAAAGAAGCTCATCAAGATGTAGATTCAACAAATGCTTTTCCCTCTCCCTCGGGCACTCAACGCAATGGAGACCATTGCTTCCTAAGGGGAGAGGAATGATCCAGATGGATCTCGGTGGCCATCCACCTTTTCCACTGAATCACCATTTTGAGCCTCTGGTTTTGATAAACCATGACATTCACCCTTTTGATGGGGAATGGAATGGAATGTCATCTTTATTTTTTAATTATAGACATCATGTAATGGTATTATGTACATGCCTACAACATAGCATTAATGCATTGGATCCCATTAGAAATCCACAGTTAAGTGCACTCAGTCTAGAGTAGTACTGGGATGGGTGACCGCTTGGGAAGTACTATTATTTTACATGCCTATGGCATTTTATAAACTTAGTGCAATTTATCCCACATGCATCATGGGAATTGTTCTTCTCTCACTTTCTCCTATATAATTGAGGTGAAGGAGGCCCTTTGAGAATGCAATGGAGTGTGATGTAAAGCTTATTTTGAAGGAAGTGTAGCCAACATCTCTTTCTTTTCAAAGATAAGCTACCCCATTTTTCTAGTTTGTGTTCTACAATGTTTTTCTATCTTATTTAGCAATAGAAGTTGGGTTTCATTGTATTTTTGTTCTCTCTTCCATATTTTTTGTGTATTTCATTGTTATATCTCGGTCATATTTCTATATTCATGTCATTCTCAAAATAATCCGGATCAAGGTAGCCTTACCATGAAAGGAATTTTTAAACAAGAGCATGGAACTGTCATTTTCATTAATTTCGAGGATGGTACAAGCATTAGAAAATGCACGAAGATGTTCTTCCACTGTAATGGTTCCGTCACCCATAAATAAAGGTAGATGCTTATTGAAATTATAAGGAAAAGGACTAACCAGGTAAGTGAGCTTCAAGGGGGTAGGTGTAAACCATGGGTAATTGTTCAAGTCTTCCTGAAATTGAAATATTCCAGACTTGCAGATAACTTTCCTAGGATTAGTAGTCAAGACCATAGGGTTAAAAATACTATACATACCTTCAATAAGCTGAGAAATATAAGTATGGATAGAGATAAACATATTGCAACAACATTAAAAAAGATAAAGATCATCAGGTGTAAATCTAGGAATCAATTTGAAAGAATTAAAACAGAAGAGAGAACCATCGAACGATCTTCCCCAGTATGATCACCAAAATAAATGTTGATGAGAGGAATGGAAAGTCCTCACTCAATCATTTTTGAATCTTACTTGGCTAAGGAAATATAGGTGGGAATGTTACCCTAGGTTTATAGCCTTGCAAAAATATCAATCAACCCTCAAGAAATATGTTATTGGACATGATGTTATTTTAAAGTGTATGTCTCAACTTTAAAAAAATGAAATTTTTTTATATGTAAATGATTACAAGAATTAAAATGAATGAAGTAAAGAACATAACAATCTAAAAATAAAAAAAACACAAGTCTCAATTGAGAAAACCATATTTTTATTAATGAAAGATTTTCTGAGTTACAAAAAGAATGTCTCTTTTCAAATCCCTGTGAGGGTGAGGACCAATATCAGACTTAGAAGTCTAAGATGGAATTGATCATCATACATAGTCAACTGGTGTCTGAAATAAAATGACCAAGATTGTATACACTGGATAAACCAAGTCACAAGCCCACTAAGTATTGACTCTACAAAATAATCTTAATCACACCTGAAACTTAATTCAGAAATTCTATTAAAACTACATATAATATCAAGAGAATTGAATGACCTTCTGAAGCATGTCAAATATCAATGCTTCCTATTCCTTTCTTCTTTTCCACCTTTATAAATATCTCGCTATCAACAAGAGGATTGAGTCATTTTAACAAACTTAGAAAATGGAATGATGAAATTCATAAATCTCGATATGAAACAAGAGAAAACCTTATCATAAGTGTTTCTCTCTAATTCCTCATCCCTTCTTTTTCCTTTGGTTCTTCCTTCTATTCTCTAAAAGGTAGTTCTTCAAGTAGTTGAACTACTTTTAGTTTACTAAATTTAAATAAATTTAGTTAATAAATAAGACAATAACTTTATTGATAAAATAATTAATAAATAATAACTAAATAAGTGGGGTCCCCCTCTTATGTCCTTTTAAAATTTCAATCACTCCCTTGTTTCTCCATAATCATTATCACACTTAATGCACATATCATCATAATAATAAATATAATCTGTAGCTGAAATAATCATGCTTCGAAAATAATAAACACGTGTATCTCCCAAAAATAATATAGCATGATTTATGTTTTCTCAAAATAATCATTATAGCATCAAATATAAAAAAGATATATGTCTCAAAGTCAAAATATGTCAACAAGATTGAAAGTCATATTTATTGTGTTAGGCTTTCTGCGTCCACTACCCTCTAATATTGTTGTCATGTCTTTGATCAAATCTGCACCTACAATTTTCTTTTCTTCACTCATTGGGATTTCTGGTTGCATATCATTAAAGGTAATTATTCTTACACCATATTTGGGTCTAAGAGGCAAGGATTTGATGGTGTAGGTTGAAGTTTCATAGGAATCAAAACTAACTGAAATGGTAGGACATTTTCTTTTACTTGGTCCAGGTTCAATATCCAAGGATTTATACTTTTTGGATAGATGAAGTGAGTGTGCATGTGAAGCCACATAGGAAACTGGTTGAACTGGTAATATAGGAGGTGGAGGAGGAAGCGGTAAAGACATAGTTGGCCAGTGACCAATATCGGATGGAGGATTTAATGGTGGATCATTCTAGTCGTCATTGACTGAAGGTTGGGATTGTGAATGAAGTTGATCAGGAATGCATGTGATGCTTGGGTGAGGCTGAAGATCATTAGCTTGAAAAGAGGGAATGAATGGTGACCGAGGAGGTTGGAAAACTGGGTGTCTCGCAAGGTTCAAGTAACCAGTTTGTATCAACTGATTAAAATATTCAGAGTTTGCATTAAAATGTATAGAGAACCTCATCCTCTTGTTCCTTCCTCTTTGCAAAAATGCATTTGGTCATTTTCCTCTACTGCCTCTGTTGCCATACCGATTACTGCCCCTACTGAAAAAAGATCATATATATCATCCATATCCAAATTAGAAAGTATATAAGACACAACATATAAGACATCAAATACCATATGTCAACATGACTAAATTTGGCTTTGAAATGACATAACCATGCAACATAAAAAAGGGATATGAATAGAAAGTGAATCAAGGGAAAAATAAAAGTGTTTTTGCACACACACCAAATTATCATTCAAACTATGCAATTTGTCCTAAGAACTTTCATTATGTATAAGCCATTTTTCTTTCATAAATATGAACAGGGAAGTGTATGGAGAATTGGTGTTTGTATGGTTTGGAATAATTTTCAAAAAATGAATTATGATAGGAATTATATATGAACTTCTCAAATTTATAAACCTTAATCAATGCCTATACATTTCCTTTATCAAAAGAAACAACTTTTGAATTGTTTCATTCACATATATAAGTTGTGAATTATTATCCATTTCTGCTCATTATTGTTGTTCATTCTTTCTTTCCAAATCAAAACTTTTTTATAAATTACATAGACGGGGAAAATGATGGAAAAAAGGATTTTATGAATAGGATTTGGGAGCATAACTTTTTATAAATTACATAGATAGGGAAAATCATGGAAAAAAGGATTTTATGAATAAGATTTGGGAGCATAACTTGTGTAAAATGTTATGTATGAGAGAACAAGTGAAAGTCTATATAATTAAAATTTAGTTGTCAACATATACTAACTTTAATTTGTATCCATATCATTTTAACTCATGCCACTGAGTCATGTAATTATCAAAATATCTATGGTATATATTATATACCCTTTTCAATGATTTATGCAAGACTTAGATGTTCAAAACTAAACCAAATAATCATCTATACACATCGAAGATCAATACTATTCATAACTCTTATACTTCATACCCTCTCATTCCCAAATGATACTTTTGGAAATTCAAAACAATAATGTTTAATACAAACATAATTATCATTTCAAATGCATTGACCATATGAACTTAAATTTATACCCACAAACCAACTCAATGGACCCATAGTATTTTTAGTTCAAAGGATGAAAGATATGAAGAGAATGACCTAAAATGTTTTATAAGAAAAGTATAGAGTTTCCCAACCTTAGCAAGCACAGGTTTGTATTCTTCCCCTTTGATAGAGAATATTCAATCAAAACATGAAATTTCCAACCTGCATAGCACAAGACCTATTTTAATCAATGGGTGCCAATTAGGCACTTAACTAGATCCATTTTATCATCGATTGAAACAACATCTACATGTATAGCCAAGGTCAACACGAGGGTTGAGCTATATCACAATGGTAAAAGACTCATAAAAATTTGTTGTCTTGAGTTCAAACCTTGAATGATAATCATATCGACTAATGGATAAACCTGGGTTAAAAAAAAAATTGTTGAAGGAAGAAAGTAATAACATAGACCAAGTCGTTAGGGTCTCATAATGATGACTGCGACTAATATTCCATGTTTTGGGTTGAACCCGAAAATATATACAATATTTATTTTTCCTCTGTTTATAAACCCATGTCATTTACTCCTTAAACCAAATTGGGTCGGTTTCATTCTTCATAAATTCAACACAGAGAATGCACCCAATAGGACTAAATCACCTGTCAGGCTGAGTATTTCTTATATACAAATGAACAACAAAACCCAAGATTCTATTTGTATTTTATTGTTGAATTTGTTAAGAACTAATGGAAAATGGTAGCATGAATATGCAAAACCAACGTCTTCAACCAATTATTTCAACCAAAATACATTTTCTTTCATTTTTCTTCAAGCAGTGAAAGAGAGAGGGAGATAAAAAAAAAATATGTACAGAAAACATAGCCAAACTTAACCTGTATAAAGAAAAATATAGTGTAAAGATGTAAAACCAATTGTGAACTCATACCTTGCCTCTATTTGATTTTATACTAATGCCAAGAACCCAGAACAATTACAACAACCACCAAAAATGAGTGTTTCTTAGCAACTAGAGACTTAAGCTCTCTCCACAACAAAAAAAATGAAATGAAAACTCGAAAACCCCACAAGATAACAATGTGACAGATTTGGGACTGTGGAATAGATGCCCACGTCTTTTCTAAATCGATGCATGGCCAACTTCACGACTCACTACAGACATAAATCAGTAAACTCATATGCCACATCACTAAAGTCCACCTCTACCAAATTCCATAACCAATCTCGAGTTCAAATCCCAAACCAGGTGAGCACCAACACATATGTTGGATCAATAATTCAATCATAAAATTTTGTATTGTCACATCATATAACTAAAAAAATCACCTATGTAATTATATAGTTCTATTATCATCGTTGTAAAAACTACATAGAAATGTTTGGCCATCATATCATATGGGTCCATCAAATTTTATACCATGCAACGATACAAATCACTCTTTAAAACTTTCACTATGCACCATATACAAAATTACCATCGATCCAAGATTATAACCTATCATATTGTATGCAAACCACAAGTTTTGTATCCACCATCAAAAACCATGTAATTTATAACTTGCTTCATTCATAAGTTTATTTCCATAAAATAACTTTTGAAGATTTGAACCATAAAACTTATGAGAAGTGTGTCATGACAACAATGACATGATTACTTTTTAATGCATGAGAAAACATATGCAATGTAGCACTCACATTTATGTGTTTCAATTGCATGCATAGAACAATTTTAAAACTCCTTTTGCATTTGTAACAAAACATAGTTTGATGTTCTTTGATTATCAAGTGAATATGAATGGATATCAAAATTGACTTATACCAACATGCCAAGGTTCTTCATAGCCATAGAAATTAAACGATCCCATCTATAAAATAGAAGTGTATAAGTATTGAGAAAGGATTGAAAACAAATGAATTTGAATTTTCTAGATAATGGGACCCCACCTATTAGCTATTTAGTAGTCATAAGCATAGGCTTCACAATAATTTGTGAGCATTTTATATAGGGTGAAAAAAATTGAGTCAACATGGCTCAAGATGGAGCATTTACAACAATTAATGGAGTACTAGCATGGAGCTCTATGCACACTAAGTATAGTGCCACCTAACCCACCCAACTTATCTAGTCCATTTGGCCCTCATGGACAAAAGACCATTTGTCCCTTATGGCCCAACTGGACCACCTAGCTCATGAGGGTGAACTGGTTTTGTTGGTTCCCATTGGAACACATATAATTTTTAGCTTTTGAACTTTAGATTTTGCTTCTTAGAAATAAAAGTTTTACCCAAAAAAGAAAAAAAATTAGAGAATTATTATGGGAATTCAGCCTTCAGAGGATTTCTATCATGCTACATCCAAAACTCCCAAACGTCGAACCACCGAAGTACTTAAGGCTAACTCAATGTTTAAAACATGATTAATTGAAACATAAAAGTGATTAATAAGAGATTAACTTCTCTGTGAATGTGACCTTCAGAGATTTCTTCCCTCTTACATTCAAAACCTCTGAACCCTAAACCGTCGAATTGTTAATGACATTTATGATTGGCTAAAGTTAATGATTTGAATAATTATTGTGATTTTCCAGGTGATAAATTCCATCAGACTTTTTAATAATCTTTCTGTAAACAGATCTATACGAAGAATGGTATATTTTATAAATCTCTTTGAATTTCAAAATCATTTTACCATTTACAATTAACAATTTTTCATTCAGTAAAAATCTTACAAACTTCTCTTGTTACAAGCAGGATAATCTTATTTCCTTAAGGATTATGGCACCACGAAAAGTTGCAAGGAAGCTCGATAGACCAGATATATGAATCTAGTAGAACACTAAACCAGTTTGGAAGCAAACTAAGAAAGGGACCAAAAATGGCAAGGAGTGGATAAATAGACAGAAATGGGAGAAAGAATGTATACAACACAAACCCCTGAAGTGATGAGTCCCTGAAGTGAGAGATCTGGTGCTGCATGTCCTTTTGATTTGGATGACTAAGATTTTCTTCGAAACTCTGGGCTTCGGGCGTTTTGAGATGCATAACATCGCAAATCCGTTGGAGTATAAGATCTCCTGCCACGTGTCTTCTTCGATAAATGGTCCAGATGAACTCTGATCTTTGTGAATTCAGGAGTTCTTTACTTAGCATTGCTTGCTTCCTCTCGGAGTATGAGATCACCGAATACGGGGATTGTCTGACACGTGTCCCATGCCTGGATTGAGGGACATGAATTGCATGAATTTCACTCTGTCTTCTCTACATGTGACCGAAATTTGTGACCTTGGATTAACCTTTGGGTGCTTATCTCACTTTACAAGATCTATAGTTTTGTTTTAATGGACTGTGAAGATGAACTACAGAGAGAAATTGTGGGGGGGCGATGTCGCATGGGGTTTAATTTCGAAGGGAGGTCCCGCAATTTAAACCACGATTTTCTCTTGGGGGTACGTGGCATCACCGGGTGCATTGCGGGACGAAAGGCAAGTTACCTCAAAACCACTTCCTCACATCCCCACAAAATAGATCGATTGAATCCCGACTCAACACTTGTCCTCCACCCACTCCACCTTTCACACAGCCTGTCACACCCTCCACACTCTCGATACTTTCCACCTCACCACCTACATTCTTGCATCCACTCATCCCACCTACTTATTGGATACTTTTCCCCACATCATCATGTTCATGAATGATTACTCTTCCTTGTAACTGTTAGCCATCCCATAACGAGCCAACGTTGAGCTACCTATTCAGTCACCACCCCCATATCTTCAACTACAATTCTATATCCCAGTAAACACATCCAAAGAGACATATGGAAACGAAATCAGATGGAAAAGATAATAAGCCAATGATTGTGGTGACCTTAATGGACATGTGTACCCAATTCAAAGAACAAAGGAAAACGAATGCATTTGCGAGAAAATGAAGAGACAGATGATGTGCCAACACATCAAATCAAAACTCAAAAATATCTACATGTTGTTATTTCATTTGGATGGTATTCTATTGTAGGAATTCCAACGGTTTCTAGTCGAGACAATTTTTGTATAAATAGATAGATTTTAGATCTACTGAGGGTGGCTCCGAGCCCAATGTTGGGGTTGCTTCTTACCGAATATAAAAGAGAAACTAATATTCCATGACTGCGACTAATATTCCATGTTTTGGGTTGAACCCGAAAATATATACAAGATTTATTTTTCCTCTGTTTATAAACCCATGTCATTTACTCCTTAAACCAAATTGGGTCGGTTTCATTCTTCATAAATTCAACACAGAGAATGCACCCAATAGGACTAAATCACCTGTCAGGCTGAGTATTTCTTATATACAAATGAACAACAAAACCCAAGATTCTATTTGTATTTTATTGTTGAATTTGTTAAGAACTAATGGAAAATGGTAGCATGAATATGCAAAACCAACGTCTTCAACCAATTATTTCAACCAAAATACATTTTCTTTCATTTTTCTTCAAGCAGTGAAAGAGAGAGGGAGATAAAAAAAAAATCCTACCCCCCTAGGAGACCATGGAGACAACAAAACCCCAACATGTTTGCAGACTCAACATTTCCCCCATTTCCCCTAACTACACAATACCCCAAACAACAATGGGTACCCCCCATGTCTTATCCTCAATGGTCACCACAAACCCAATGTTAAGGTCCTAACCCGCACATAGGTAGATCAATGTATTCGGATGTAATAAAGGTCAATATTAATAAGGCCTTTCAATAAAATAGAATAAGGTGGATGTAAGAAGACCTAA
>JZKD02S0164134.1:325280-345881 GCA_000966675.3 Picea glauca | reverse complement strand
AATCGATGAAAAGAACAAATACGGAAGAAACATGAATGGTGTAAATAGAAGATATGAAAATAATCATGGATTTGTCAACAAAAGTTATAATTCATTTTCCCCATTGATGGGCAAAAATATTGTATGCTACAAATGTAATTATCTTGGACACAAAGCACGAGATTGCAGATATATGAATGAAGATGTCTCTGTGCCAACTGTGGTATGGAGAAGGAAAGAGATTCCAAACAATGAATATTGTCGAATAACATTAACCGCTGAAGAATGTAAAGAAGAAGATGAATGGTATATAGACAATGGATGTTCTTCACACATGACCAGGGATCAAGACAAATTCATCAGCTTGAAGAGAAAGGGTAGCAATGTTGCATTTGAAGATGACTCATCTTCCAAAATAATTGGAGGTGGTGTAGTAGAACTTGGAAGAAAAAATGTAAAAGCAAAGAATGTCCTATTGGTTGAAGACTTGAGACATAATCTACTCAGTGTTAGTAAAATGTGTGATCAAGTATACACTCTTACGTTTGATTCCCGAAAATGTAAAATCAGAGAAAATAACTTAGGAAGATTGGTTGAAACTGCAACAAGAAGACTGAACAACATATACATCCTAGACATGACGAAGAGAGAGAAGACAGAAGCCACACAAAATGATTCCAAGGAAGAAAAAATCCCAAAGACCAAAAATAAGAATGAAGTATTATTGAATGCCATATGTTTAGGGGAATCAACCCCAAAGAAGAGAGTTACCTTTTGCCATTAAACTCAGGGAGAGAAGCCCTACCCTTTGCCATTGATGTCAAAGGGGGAGAAAAATTGGGATCATGATGATAGGGGGAGCATGAGTGTTACCATCAATGACAACAACCAATCTTCCAACAAAAATGTGGTGACTAATTGAAAGAAGTTGTCATCTTTGTGACACTAAAAGAGTTGAAGACGAAAAACGCTCCCTCTTAGAATGAAAGAGGAGATTGGACAATTTCCCAAAATGTTGTGGGTTCAAATATTTTTTCATCTTTGTGACACTAAGAGGGTTTAGATTGTCCTTCATACACCCACATTAAACACATTTTCAAAATATTTATTACAATACCAACCTTCCTAACATTTTAACTTATAAAAATAATAATCTAACAATATTACTATCTAATTTGCAACAACATAGAAATTTAACTTATTTTTCAAGTATTCAAAATAATTTAATCAAAAACATAATAATTCATATTACATATATTAAACAATTTTAATAAATTAAAAAATTGTTCATATTTAAATAAAAAATAATACTATACAAACAATTTAAAATGTCATTGTTCTTATAATAATTGAAACAGTGAATGAAAAATGAAATATGGGTCTATTTAAAATATTAATAAAATTTTATTTATAAAGATCATTTCTATAGCTACAAACTACAATTTATGTAACACCTAAAGATATATAATTTTAAACATTATTTTTGAGATGACTTTTTTTAATGAAATTGAGAAATTTTAATGAGAAATTATTCATAAAATATTAAGAAGAAAATTAATTTAATTTAATTTGTATTAATTTAAAATATTAAAAAGAAAATTTAATAAAAAATTATTTTTAAAATCTTTATATATTTATAAAATTAATTTTAGTTTTCGTGGTTGAAAAAAATGATTAAAATATTTTCATAAATTATATGTTAAAATTTATTGTTGATAAATAACATGTTAAACCCTTAACTAAATATATTATTAAAAAATATTTATAAAATTAAACAATCTTAATAAAAAATAAAAAAAGTAAAAATATTATAAATCAATTTAAAATACCAATAAAAAACTTTAATAAACTGTGGAAGATATTCACAAAATCTATTTGAAAAACTTTAATAAGTCGTGGAAGATATTCACGAGATCTATGTAACCTCCAATAGAGCTCAATGCTCCTAAATAAGAAGTAAAAATGGAAGGAAAATAAAGGAAAACTCAATGTAATGTGAAATTGTTTACAACTCGGTGTAAGTAGTGCACTGATATATGAGCCATTACATTGTTATTATTTAAAAACGTTTTCTACGACCCAATGAGAAAGATGTGTAATTCCTTCCATGCTCAACATAGAGTTGACACATTTGAATGTCAACCATAAATAAAATATTTCAATATCAACATTATATGATGATGGTGGTTAACGTCCTCATATATATATAAAAACCACACACCATCCACAATATAACACATATTTTCTTTAGGAAACCCTTATGGGAGAAAACCTAGCTACAAGGTGAGGTTGCTCTGCTTTATTTTCTCTGGTATGGAAATAATGCAAGTACAAAGGAGAAGGCACTCTCTATGGAGTTACATGAGCCTTGTGACCTGTTGGTTTTCTACAGAACATTAACCCCCTCTATTATGGTCTCTAATTTCTCACTCCCAGTTGTTCTACTATGTTATGGAATAAATTACAATAACATAGAATGGAACCCCTTGTCCTCTTAGTGGCCTGGTATTTAACACAACTAGATAGGAATCTAGGGGTATCATTTTTACTTCTTCTACCCTCAATTGTGGTAGGGTTTTGAACCTTATAAAATCTTCTTTAAATTCCTCATGTGGCTAGTGCCATATGCATGAGTAATGGGGGATGACAAGGCATCCTCTCGTACCATGGCAGTCAACATGATAGGTCAACTTGTGAGAGACATAACTTATGCATACAAAATCTGGTAGAAACATGATTTGCACCATTGGAAATTTATTAGAGTGTAGAGAACTTTCAAGGGGGTGCACGCAATGTTTAAACACCAGAACCCCCCAAAAAATCATTTAATGCCTCAAAATGGCTCCACAAGGTTTTGAACCCCAATTTTCCAAACTGGGACCTACATTAAAATGACCCTGCAAGATATTCCTCCAATTGTTTCCTCTCTAAAAGCATCAAGATAAATGAAAAATAATATAGTGATCCACTCTGGATCATACCTCCCCATTTAGAGATGATTTTGGTCCCCAAAAACTTTACTAAACAAGGTGAAGAAAATTGTCTTCCATCTTATCCCTTGAGTACCAATTTGATTTTATTGGAAGTTGTCTTTTCAACCCAATCTTTCAAAGGTCATGTTGCACCTATCTTATAGTTCTGGGCCTCTTCTGCAAAATTTTGTCCTTTACTAACTCTTCTTGAGCATCTGGTGCTAAGTCATCTATGGAAGGTAGGACATACTCCTCCACTTGATCCAACATGGAAGGATCATAGAGTTTGAGATTCTCCACATTCACTACTGAGTAAATGCATATGTATAAGGGTAGACTGAATCTGTAGGAATTATCTCCCACCTTTTTCAATACCTCAAAAGGACCATACCGGAGAGCCTTGATATTATTACTAGGACCATGTAGCGTTTCCTTATTCAACTGTAACCATACTCTATCTCCCACTCTAAATGTTCTCTCTATTCTATGTTGGTCATGTCTAGCCTTGTACTTTAATGAATTGCATGTGAGTTCCTCCCTCGCTCCTTGTTGTCCATATACAACATCCAAGGGTGAAGGTGAAAAATATCCAAAGCAAGTTTCAAAAAGTAAATTACTAGTAGAAGTGTGGACTACTCTATTATAAGAGTGTTCTTTATAGATTAGATTTTCATCCTAGGTCTTCAAATGCTTCTTATTGTAACCCCTCAAGAGTTGCACCAAAGCCTTGTTGACTACTTTTGTCTGCCCATCTATTTGTGGATGGAATTTTGTATATCTCCTCAAATTAGTGTCCATCTTCTCCCACATTGTAGTCCAAAATGAACTGATAAATATGGTATCCATGTCTGATATGATTCTTCTTGGTATATCAAAGTGCACCTAGACCTGTTTAAAGAAATTGTTTGTTGCTTCTTGTCCATTGATGGTGTTTTTACAAGGCAGGAGAATGCACATTTTGTTGAACTTGTCAACTACCACAAATAGATAGTCATGTCCTTTCCTGGTTGTTGGTAAACCTCCCACAAAATCCATGAAAATACTTTCCCAAGGTCAAGTGGGTACAGGTAAGAGATGGTATATACCTTGATTCCTGTTACTGGGATTATTGGTACAAAAAATTATACATCCTCTAATATATTATGCTACATCTTATTGCATTATGGGCCAATACTCATACCTTTGTAAGTTGGCAACTTTCTTCCCAACACCAAAATGTCATGCAAACTTGGAGGTGTAAGCCTCTGTGATAAGATGCAACCGTTCACCGTTAGGAATAAAGAGCTTGTCAAGATTGTAGAGTAAACCATTCTAGAAATGATAGTCAACCTTGCCATCACCTTTTTCTATATGAATTTGGCCTACAGTTGTTGAAACACCTCCTTGAATTCCTCATATTTTGTGTATGCCTCTTTATATGCATCATGAGTAAAAGGTTCCATGTGCATTAGAGTTCCCAAAGATGTAATCTTGGATATGGGTGGTCATGAAATCATGTCTTCCAACTTATTTGTGCTACCCTTCGTATAGTTTATGACCAAATGAAATTGTTGTAAAAACCCCATCCACTTGTAATGTTTGGTTTGTTGTAGCTTACTACGGGCCTACAAATGCTATAGTGGTTGGTGATCTATATGGATGATGATCTCCTTTCCCATTAGATAGTGCTTCCTATTTTTGAAAGCTTTTACCAAGGCATAAAACTCCTTTTTGTGGGTAGGGTATTTGAGAACCACCCCATGAAATACTTCAGAATGATAGCATATGGGCCTTCCTCCCTACATCAATACTTCTCCCATGGCATACCCACTTGCATCTATCTCCACTTTGAAGGGATTCAACAAGTTTGGTAGTGTGAAAATTGGTTCTTGAATGATATTTCTTTTCATCTCATCAAAGGCCTTTTGTTGATTCTCCCCCCACTGGAAAATTTAGTAACATTTGTAGGAACTATCCATTTCATGATGGCCTCCATCTTTGTAGGATCTATCTTGAGCTCACCTCCACCGATCACATACCCCAAATACACCAAAGTTTGCTAAGCAAACTCACATTTCTTGATATTGAACAACAGTTGGTGCTTCTTTAGGGCCTCTAACACTGGAACAAGATATGATTTGTCTCTAACACGTCAAATAATACTTTGGCCTCTCTTTCTTAACTTTCATACGAAGATATTTCCTTAATTTCCATTTTTTCCATGATATTGCATACAAATTTCTTGACTTGAGCTTTGTTAATGTCTTGTCTCTTTGATGATATTTCACAAGAAATTTCCTATCTTTTTCATGATATTGCAGTGAAAATTTCATCAAAACCACTGTCAAAGAATACTTTGAGTCAATAAGTTGGTCTCTCTCCCCCTCAATACGAGGAAATTTCACTTTATATATAAGTCAAACATTTATATATATAACTCTAAGTAAAAACTAATGTGAATTTGGTTGGTTAAAATAGTACCCGTATCCTAAAGTGTAGAGAAGGTATTTCATATCTTATATAAGAGAAATAGATATGAAGAAGATTCTTTAGGAGTTGTTGAACAAAGACAAGGAAGATTTTCCTTGTGTTGTGTAGGGTAATGGAAGGAAGTGTTATTATTGATCTATGGTTGGATAAGAGGGCTAGGAGCACTTTGTGGTAAGTATACTGGCTATGTCATGAGAGTAATGTGTTGGGTTGAGTAACATTAAAACTTTGTAGGAGCATCCTTCACCATGGTAGTATCATCATCTAACTTAGCGGTAGAATCCATAGTTGATTCATACACTTGGGTGGTGAATATCCTCATAGAAACTAGTTTGGTGGACTCACATTCATATATATATATATGTGTGTGTGTGTGTGTGTGTGAAATGATTTCTATTTATAATATACTACATAAATCTTTGTATTTAATGGATAATGAATTAATTTGAAATATGCAATGTTGTTTCCATTGTTGTTTTAGGTACATGTGGATTCTAGGTTATGTTGTTGTCAATTGAATTTGGCCTAGCAATTGGTTAATAGATAAATGAAAAGGGTTATATTGTTTTTAATAATTCTAATTAACTAACTAACTGGAAAAATAAGCCACAAAGTGATTAGTCTCAACCTTTTCCTAGTGTATGCCTCTTTGGTAGATATAGTAGTTCAAAATGATTTGTCTAAGTGTCTGCCTCATTTCTTCATGTTGGCATATATAACAATTCACTTCTTATTTATTCGGCACCAATTTCCATTAATTAGGATTTAGTATTCGTTTATTATGTTGAGAAACATTTTCTATGACCCAATGAGTTCCCAAAGCTGTAATTTTGGATGTGGGTGGTCATGAAAGCATGTCTTCCAACTTATTTGTGCTACCCTTCTTATACTTTATGACCAAATGAAATTGTTGTAAAAACCCCATCCACTTGTAATGTTTGGTTTGTTGTAGCTTACTACGGGCCTACAAATACTATAGTGGTTGGTGATCTGTGTGGATAATGGTCTCCTTTCCCATCAGATAGTTCTTCCTCTTTTTGAAAGCTTGTACCAAGGCATAGAGCTCCTTTTTTTAGGTAGGGTATTTGAAAACCACCCCATGAAATACTTCAGAATGATAGAATTTGAGCCTTCCTCCCTACATCGGTATTGCTCCCATGGAATACCCACTTACATCTATCTCCACTTTGAAGAGATTTAACAAGTTTGGTTGTGTGAGAATTGGTTCTTGAATGATATTTCTTTTCATTTCATCAAATGCCTTTTGTTGATTCTCCCCTCACTAGAAAATTTAGTGAAATTTTTAGGAACTATCCATTTCATGATGGCCTCCATCTTCGCGGGATCTTTCTTGAGCTCCCCTCCACCGATCACATACCCAACATACACCAAAGATTGCCAAGCAAACTCACATTTCTTGAGATTGGACAACAATTGGTGCTTCTTCATGGTCTCTAACACTTTCATAATATATGAGATGTGCTCCTCCGAGGTAGCACTATAAACCAGTATATCATCCAAATAGACAATAACAAATAATCTAGATAAGGCTGTAAAACATCATTTCTTAGTCTCGTCAATGTAGTCGTTGTGTTTCATAAACTGAATGGCATAACCAACCACTCATACAAACCTTGCCTTGTATTGAAGGTTATCTTTGAGGTATCTTCTTCATTGACTCATACATAGTGATATCTTGGTTTCAAATCTATCTTAGTGAAGTGTTTGGCATGCTATAGTTGGTCCAAAAAATCAACAATCCTTGACAAAGGGTATCAATTATTCAATGCAATCTTGACTAATTACCTATAATTGATACACATTCTCCAAGTCCCATACTTCTTGGGAACAATTATGATGGGTGACCCACAAGGTGAGATACTTGGTTGAATCACACCCCACTCCAACGACTGTTGCAACTGATTCTTCACTTCATTCACTTCTAGAATGTACTATTTATATATTCCAATATTTGGCAAGGGGGAGTATTGTAATAATTGGATTTCATGCTCCACTTCCCTCTTAGATAGTATCCCTTTAGGATTCTTGAACCTTCCTCTGTATTCCTATAGCAACTCCTCTAAATGATGTTTCTTCTCTTTAGTACACCCTTCTAGGGATGCCTTCACTCTTATTGCCTCATCATCATACTGATTTTCTCTTAAGAAAAGAAAAACATATTTCTTGCTAGAACTAATCAACTTCTTGGCTTGGTTGGCACTTACCAATGAGATATTTGACTTTCCTTTATGCATGTTGATGATGTAGGAATTCCAATTCTTGATCAATCAATATTGGTTGGCTCTCTGCATGAATATTGTATCCCTCATATACATGTAAGGGATTCCAAACACTACTCCACATACATCAAGGGGTAATACACCCAATTCTGCTTCATCAATAAACTCATCACTTATTGCAAATTTAATATTATATTTTTTTGTTATCTTTATCTCCGCATCCTTGTTTACCCAACTCAATGGATACATGATAGGATTATCATGAACCTCCAATCCAAGATTGTTGACCAGATACATTGCTATGAGATTAGCCTATGAACCAGAGTTAAACAAAGAATCTATCTTTGTCTTTTTAACCTGAATCGTAATGTGGAAGAGCTTGGTCATCACCTTCTCTTCCTAGTGATGAAGGATACTCAGATTCACATCCTTCTACACAAATTGAAAACAATATTTTCATGAACATCTGAGCTACTTTCAACCTGATTTCTTGAATATATGTCTAAACTATTATTTTATTTTTTTCCTTCTTGCGGTTCTTCGGTTTTAGCTCTGAATGTAGTTTCCAACATTTTTCCTTGGTGTGGCCATCAATGTTGCAATGATTGTAATGGTTGTTGGGATATTTGTAATGATGTTCCATGGATGATATATTCTTATCTTTTCCCCCTTTCCACTTCATTTTCCCCTCCTTGGAAGCTTCCTATTTCTCTTTTTTCTTCGAACCACTTGGATGCCCCTTCTTTTGGTCTACGTTTCGCAGGTACTATGCATTTACAAACACCTCATCCATTGTCCTTAGATTGAAGAGCATCATATTATTTCTTAGATGATTGTGTAAACCCCACAGATACTTTAGGAGAAAATTTGGGTTCTTGGTAGATATACTCAACACGATGGTCATCTTTCTGAACTCAGTGGTGCACTCTTATACACTCTACTCCTGCATTTTCCTAAAGTAGTGGCACTATATCCATTGGTCCTCTACATACTCGATAAGGTAGAATTGGTACTTGATGAGTGTTTTAAAGTCCTCCCACCTAGTTATTGGTAGATCTCCCACAACCTAAGTGTTTATGTATGGATTTCCCACCAGGTTAAAGTATGTCCCTCTAACTTCAATCTAGAAAATGAAATCTTATGCTCTTCTTCTATATGGTGAACACTAAAATAAAATTCTAGTTGTTTCAAACATGGATTCAATTTTAATGCATCGATCTCACCTTGGTATGGATTTATGTCCACTTTCACTTCCATATTGAATAGGAATTGTGAAGGGTTCACATCACTCGAACTTGGCTACTCTTTCTTGGATTCTTTTCACGACTCCTTTCCTGAGTCTTCCTAATCTCCCAATTTCCCTTCTAATTTGATCTCTAAGTTATAGTCTCCATCATCTCTGAATGGTCTGAGCTCTCTTACTAGAGCCTCCATGAGGAGGTTCATATTGCGACTAATGTCAACAACTTGTGCTTCCAACCTCTCAAATATCTCTTCTGCAGGTTCTCAAGGGTTGTTATGAATAGACTTGTCTTCCATGGATAGGGTTTCTGTGAATTTTCTTTAAGTTGATTCTTGGATCTTGCAACTTCCCACAAATACCCAAAATAAAAACCTAATCTGATACCAATATGATCTATCAACTACCGTGGATATTCTATTGGAATATTTCATCACAACAGATCTGATAAATAAAACTTAAATCTACACTATGAAGGTTAAATTCCTTTAGATTCCAGAATATTTAGTTGTTGGTTTTCTACTTATGCATGAAATAGATAAAATGTGGAAAATAGAGAACAATAAAATACAATCATATACCATCCACAAGATAAAACAAATATTTTCTCTGCGAAACCCTTACATGAGAACACCCAACTAGAAGGCCAGGTTGTTTTTCTCTCTTTTCTATGATATGGAAATAATGCAAGTACAAAGGAGAAGGCACTCTTGATGGAGTTACCTGAGACCTGTGGCATATTAGGATGCTACAAAACATTAACCGCATTTTTTATTTTCTCTAATTCCCCACTGCCAATTTGTTATAGCAATATTTGCCTCACCCTATGCAATCTTGTGGAGAGGGCCTTGTTCCATTTCCCCATGCAGACTTACTTTCCCTGATTGATAAATCCAGAGACAAAAATAAATACTTTTCCACTTGTATGCACCTTGAAATATATACAACAAGCATATACACTGGTTGATCCACTACAACCCGCATACATCAGGATTTCTCCCAGAAAATCATAATTAAATGTCGGGTTTCCATGTCACAACAAGAGATATATGATCCTTGGCCTTCCATATACTGGAAACGTTTCGACTCGGCCTTTAGTTTCATTTTGAAGGCTATAAAGAATCCAATTCTGAGCTATGGAAAAGAGGAGAGAATTCAACTTTGAGAGCAAAGTTACTTTGGAGAAATTATTACTTCATTATTGAGTCAGCATCCCTTTGTCCTTTAAGTCTGAACATAGTGTTCAGCCCCCAATCTCTTCCCTTATTGATGGAGAACCTCTTTATCTCTCTTATATGAGATTTCCTTTGGTGGAGGATTGAAGTGGTGGAGGCCCAGTTGGAAGGAACTCGGTTTCTTGGTTCTGAACCATGTCGACACGAAAGTATGTAATGTTTTCACTTTTGCTGATCATTTATTAATAGAAATACTCATTTCCGGTCCAATTAATATCTTGCAAATATATGTGTTACGATCCATGGGTATGTTTGTTTTGTATATTGATGGATTATGCTATCTAATGTGATAACCTGTTATATCATCACTATATTCTTGCTCTGCTTGTTTGTTGAGAACTTGTTGCATGTATAAAGCTCTGGGTCAAAGTGCTCAATGATGGACATCATCAAACGTTTGGACAAGGTAAGCCTCTTTCTTACTTCTCTTGCACATTAGTTTATATAGAATATGATGGAATTGAGTCGATTTCTATAGTTATTCCTGTCTGTTGTGGTTCACCCTAGCCATAGAGATATTTTCCTTGTAACAGAATTGACGACCGTACTGGGGATGAATCTTCTTTCTTAGGGTTTGAAGTACTTTTCTCCTTAGATTTCTCTCGTTTCTATTGTGGTTCTTGTCATATCATTGCTTGAAAAATCCTGTTCACTCTGGGTCTGAGTTTTCAGCCTTTCTCCCTTGCCTGGCCTTGTTTCAAAGCATATACACGCCTTTTTCTTGACAGTCGTGTATACACGCAGGCTGTCTCACTGCAAGCTGTGTATATATGCTATGTTTGCCCAAACAGTCGCATACACCTTTTTCATTGCATGTTTTCTTGGTCTGGTGTTTGTTGGGTGGGATTTGATGCTTACTGAGCCTTCTTAGTTCTATGTAGTGCCTGTTGAGTACTTGTGGGATGACAGGAAACCCTCTTTTGGTTGAATTTTTGGGTGAAGTTTTTCTCTTCATCTTTTCATTTTTAGTGTCCTTATACATTGGGCTGGGTGTTTCATTGCTTGATATCCTTCTTGAGTTATCCCTCTTTTATACAAAGTAGGGCCATATATCAAGTTACTTTTCAGTCCATGCATTTTTAGTTTCGATATATGAAAATACAAAAAAATATGCATTTTTCATTGCCTGACATCTTTTCTCTTTTGAGTTTTTATCATTATCTTAGTGCATACAATGAAAGATTGCATTGTTTTTACTTCTAAATCACAGAGTTGAATTTGAAAATTGCATCGCTTTTAAGAGCATATCATACATTAAAAGTTAAAGTTAGACTTTGCATTATTTTCATATTTAATTTATTGCAGAGTCATAACACCATGAGTTTCATCACCATACCTTTTTGAGTAATCACGGCCATAAAATCAACACTATAATTTAAAATTTATTAATAACGATTTTGGTTTCTAGGGTGCACAAACTAGTGTAGGATTTAGTGGCTTGGAATAGGATTTTGTGAGTAAACTTCTCCAAGGCAATTAAATCAACATATGTGTCTGAGAAAGGGAGTTGAGAAGTCCATTCTATAATTGGTAAGATTAGGAGGCTCCTCTCACACCGGAGTTAATCACGAGGTCGCGCGAAGTTGGTTGAAGGGATATTCCCCAGATACTCTCCTAGCGTAAGAGATATTTATGTGGATTTATTCATATTTGTGGATCTTGCTAGTGCCCATACCTCCATGAGAGGCAGTGCTTTCAAATTTTTGGTTTTTTCTACCCTGCCAATACAGTGATTCGGACTTACGACTGCTCGCCTGTGAATCGATTAAACAATGGTTTATTAGTTGCTTGACTTAGGTATCTCATAAGTTACTTGCAAGGGTTATTCTACAAGCACCTTGGGTCAGATAGGGATCGGACAACACACAACCTTTATGGAGGATTACCTCTCTTGGGGGATCTAACCGACTGGTTGTTAAGCCCACAAGGGCCCCTATAAATGATTTTGTTACCTCCGATATTTAGCAGGGAGTCTCAAGTCCCTCTTAGATGAGACATACCTTCTTTAGGGAGGGAGGCCACTCATCCACTTTACCCCGTTTTCATGCATATTGGGCATTTGAATTTTGGTGTGCTCTTTTCTTACTAGTCGGCCTTAGGATATATTTTTATCTTTAAAGTCTCAAGTCATCGTGGAGTCAGACCAGCCACCCTGCCAGTCCCATCTCTTGTTATAGTTACCACTCGATTTCATGTCCTTTCCTTCTAAAAGGCATAGAGTCATTATACATGGTACAAACACATCCACCATTCAAACTTTTGATTCTACAAGGATGAGGACTGAACCTGGTCTTCAGAATTATGGGAGCCCTCTGACTCCCATACCCACTATAGTTAATGGCACACATTCAACTCCTCCAACCTCTATGGGAGTAGTGTTGGAGGCACCTATCATTAGTATGGCCCGACCTATATTTAATGCTCATCCTACCGCCTCGAACCCCTTTGGGTCTCTTGGCCACTCATCTGGCTACAATGTTCAGTCCATCCTTATGGCTTCTAGTCCATTTTATTATGGTATCCCTAACTTCACTTCATAGTTTTCAAACTCCATCCCATCTGTTGGCCCTAATGCTAGCGCTGGACTTGGGGGAAATATGCCTCCCTACACTCCTTTTTCATTTGGTGGATCTCAAATCCCTCAAATGACTCCTAATATGGGAGGTATGCATGCTTTTAACCCTAGGTCCAATCCTCCTACTTCTAGGTGGAATAATCAACTTGGCGGACAAGCTTCGGCTCAAGTTCCATCTTACAATACTACCTCCTCGGTGTAGATTCTGACCAACACATTTGGCATGACAAATCCACCTCTATCCTTTGGTTTCCAACCTTGGGGAGGTTAGTTTCATGATTTGGGCAACCCCCAAACTGGATCTAATCTGGCTGGGAAGAATTTCTATAATCCTCAACAGAACATTCCAGCTACAACGATGCCCAACCAACCTTATATGAATCAGCCCGGAGGAGGGCCTTATAACTTCAGACAGGGCCATGGTGTTTACCAGAACCCTGGATGGCCTCTGAATCCACAAGTGAAATCTTTCTCAGGAGGATAGGGCCAGATGTCACAACCCCATCTCCCTTTTCTGGCCATGCTTAATATGCCAGATTTGGCTAAGTTAATGAATGATCGTGTGTGTCACGATCCTACATGGACCCTAGTCCCCACCAAGATTCCTTTCGACATCCCAAAGTTTGAGGGTAAGAATGGAGAGGATCTTGGTGATCATGTCAATACCTTTCACCTTTGGTGTTGATCAAACTCCCTTAATGACAACTCTATTCATTTGAGATTATTTTAACACACCCTCATCGGAGTTGTTGTGAAATGGTATATTGAGCTACCCAAGGGGGAATATGGGACTTTTAGTCAGTTGGTAATGGTCTTTCTTAACCACTTCCAGTTTCCCATTCGTTATTATGTTGGCTTAGAATTGTTGTCAACTTTACGCCAGGATACCTCCACTCATATCTCAGACCATATCCAGGAGTGGTGTAGACAAAAGAGGTTGATTAAGACCCCTATACCCCTGACCTTTCTTTTAGAATGGTTTCTTAAGTCTTTGTACGCTCCTATCTCGAAGGACGTTGCTACTTCCAGGGTTACCACTGAGGAGGAAACGAACTTTAGAGCCCATCAGTTATATTTCATTTATGCTTAGTCTGGGATGTTATACCATCTTCTTTCTGACACACTACGGTCTACTTACGACCCTAGGCAAAATCCCATACCTCATGCTGATGGAATTGTAGGTTCCGCCAATTTAAATTCCATAGACTTGGTGAAAAAACAGTTGAAAGAGTTGTATTTAAGACAGTCTACAAGAGGACCATCCTCATTTATGTCTTCCAATCCCACTCATTCGATGGATTTACATTCTATGCAATCTTTGACCAACCCGAATGGTAACCAAAAACTAGGAGGGAATAAAAAGAAAGGACACAATAACCGTAAGGGTGGGAAAAATGGTAATAAACCCAAGGACAATAGTAATAATGAGAAGATGGGTAATAATGTTGGAGAGGGAAAACGAGAAAAACGTAAGGTGAATTTTCCCTGTAAGATTTGCACATATGATCACCTTACCCATTTGTGCCCCAAACTTACAGAAGCTACGAGGATTTTAGCTCAATCACTCGTCGTGCTGATGAAGCCATTCCCACATAATCAACACTTAGCCTCAAGCTCCTCAAATGCCGAAAATGCGGTTGGTGAAGGTCAAAACCAATATTCACAAGATGGCGAACGTTTATGTATCAATATGGTCAATGCAGAAATAGATGTAGCCACTCAATCTCGAGACTATAGTTATAAACAAACTAATTCTGGTCTAGAATCTCCTCCTCCTCCAGAGACAACTTTACATATTGAGAAACTAGAGCCACTGTCTCGTATTCCGAAAGGAGTAATTACGTGCTCTACCCATAATCCAAATGCTAGAGCCTCCTAGAACTACTCTATTGTTGAGGACCTGGGCCAAACCCCTTGTGTGATGTCATCCTTGGAGGTACTCCAGATGTGTCCTTCACAGAGAAATGCCTTACTCTCTTCTCTAGGAGCTCTAGAACCCAGTGGATGAAAGGTTATCAAGTTTGACATCATAGATGTTAAACCTCGCCAGCCTTACCATTTGTCTTTCCAAATCCATGTGGATTATTCCAAGTATATCTTTAAACGTGCGATTGTTGATGAAGGCACTGCTATGTGTGTGATGTCCCTATCCTATTGGAAAGCTCTCAGTTATCTGGCCCTTTCCAATTTATCGAACATGTTGACTAATTTTGACGATCATTCCTTCCACCTTCATGGTATTCTCCCCGCCTTTCTAGTCTAGTTATGTGGGAAGACAGTAGAGGTGGAAGTAGAGGTAGTTGATGTGCCTCTTGATTATAACCTGTTACTAGGTCGCAATTGGACTTATGCTATTATTGTCATCGTATCGTCTTTATTTCGTATTCTTTGTTTTCCTCATGAGGGGAAGATCATGACGATCAATCAATTATCCTTTGCATTCTCTAGTCCTAATGCATCTCTTGGATAGTCGATCCCTATGATAAAAAATTCTCTACTGACATTTGAGAATATCGGTGTCAGAATGTATTCTTCCCTTATGGGTACTTTTGACTTCTCAGCACCGAACCATCAAGTTTATGCCATCTCCAGTAGGCACGTCTCGACTGGGAGGTCCATTCCTTTCTGCACGTCTTATTTTGATGATCCATGGACCCTACCTTCAACGACTTTGTCTTGTGAATGACAGTCGCATTATGGGATGGCCATGCCACTATTGGCAACATATATTGCGTATCAAGTTGTTCTTGACTCTTTCGTCTATCCCAATCCTATTCCCTCACCGATGAACAAAGAGGATCTCATGTTTAGGCTCGTGTGGGCCACCTCGTTATCTTGTTCATATGATTTCCTTGATGGGACTTTTCCTTCGGACAAAGCCATCATCGAAGCCATGAATGGTTCCAACAAACCTTGGGATGATATGCATCACCGCTCCTATTTTCTTCCAGAGCTTGAAAGAATTGAACAAGATAGCTTTTGATCTACTTTGAGTGGGATAGTCAGTCACGTCGTAGTTCCACTTGATACGCACGGCATTTATACCGAAGGAAACATAGTGAATATTTCTCCTACCGTCCAGATCGACATCTCTCCTACCCCTGGCAAGGTTGAAAATGTAAATATCGGTGGGGATGGTTCGCCAAAAGAAACCCTGATCTACACCGAGCTCTTCAAGGAATTCCGAGACATATTTGTTTGGTCCTATGAAGACATGTCAGGGATCAACCCTCGTATTTTCGAACATGAGATTATAACTTATTCGGATGATAAAACTATTTGGGAACTTCTTAGAGATGTAAATCCTCGAAAGGCCCCTGCTATTAAGGCAGAGGTGGAGAAGCTACTTAATGCTGGCTTCATCTACCCAGTTCCCTTAATCGAATGGGTATCCAACCTTGTTCCTGTAGATAAGAAACAAGGAACCATCCATGTATGTATGGATTTCCGTGACTTGAACAAGGCCTTCCCAAAAGACAACTTTCCCACACCTTTCATCGATCATATTCTCGATGAGTGTGCGGGAAGCGAAGTATTTTACTTTATGGATGGATTTTTAGGATATAATCAAATTCAAATCAAACCCGAGGATAAACACAAGACAACATTTATTTGTCCTTGGGGTACCTTTGCATACCGAAAGATTCCTTTCATCCTTAAAAATGTCGGAGCAACCTTTCATCATGCCATGACTTTTGATTTTCACGATCTTAGGAACTTAGTCAAAGCTTACCTTGATGATCTTGCTGCTCACTCTTGTAAGAGAGCGGATCACATTATTCACCTTCGAATTTTTTTTGAAAGATGTCGTTATTATAGAATCTTGTTGAACCCTCACAAATGCATCTTTTGTTTTAAGTTTGGTCATCTTTTAGGTTTTCTAGTTTCTAAAACTGGAATCATGGTAGATATGCTTAAGGTTGAGGCAATACTTCGGTTGCCTCCCCCATGCACGATTAGACAAGTTCAGGGTCT
Source organism: Picea glauca (assembly GCA_000966675.3). Classification (NCBI taxonomy): domain Eukaryota; kingdom Viridiplantae; phylum Streptophyta; class Pinopsida; order Pinales; family Pinaceae; genus Picea; species Picea glauca. The sequence continues at coordinate 329,196 of JZKD02S0164134.1, read as the reverse complement.
ACAGGGGAAAGCTAAGTTTCTTTGTAGGTTTATAGTGAACTATGCCACTATCACTAAAGGTTTCATGCATCTCTTGAGGAAGGACACCCCTTTTATTTGGGATGAGTGAGCCCATGATTCCTTTGATGCTTTGAAGAAATATTTAGTGTTGGTGCCTTTGCTGAAGACTCCTAACTATAGTAGATTTTACCTGCTTTATATCATCGCATCCAAAGATATGATTGGTATGGTTCTAGTTCAGGAGGATGATGAACTCCATGAGCATGTCATCTACTATCTTAGTACAACTTTACTCGGTTCTGAAATTAATTTACTCACGTTGAAAAGATAGTTTTGGCTGCCGTTCATGTAGTCCAACGTCTATGTCATTATATATTACTTTGTATGACTACAGTGATTGTTGATGTCAATCCATTTCAATACATCCTTACCTGGTGTATTATAGGGGGGAAATACAATAAATGGATTGTCATTTTACAGGAGTTTGATCTTGATTTCGCTTCTGCAAAATCCAAGAAATCTCTAGTCTTTGCAGAGCTAATATATGATTTTCCACAATTAGATGAGGAAGTTATCCATGTTGATTCGTTTGCGGATGAACGCATTTTTCTTGTCTCGTCATTTGACCCATGGTATGGAGACATTGTGCTCTATCTTCAGACCTTGAATTTCCCTCAACATCTCTCAAGGGATCACCGATGGCATATAAGGTACCAAGCTAAGAAATATAATATCATTGATAACACTTTGTATCGCCAAGGAATATACGATATATTGCGTAGTTTTTTAACTCATAGAGAATTTGATTATGTTCTGAATGATTGCCATAGTGGGGCTTGTGGTGGTCATCTATCCAGGTTTGTGACAACCCAAAACATTTTGCGAGCCAGTTATTTCTGGCTTACTATCTTTAAGTATTGTATTGAATTGGTTAAGAAGTGTCACCCCTACCAAGTGTTCACTCAGAAAATGCACTCGCATTCATCCCCTCTTCATCTAGTCATTACCTTCAGTCCCTTCACCAAGTGGGGGGTGGACTTCGTCGATTGCAACCTAAATTTAGCTGGGGGGCATCAACACATTATCGTGGCCATCGACTAATTTTCTAAGTGAGATGAGGCCATGCCTACAGTTAAATATGATGGGAAGACTACAACATTCTTCACATTCAATTAGATTATCGCCCGGTTTGGTATCCTGAGTGAGATTGTCACTGACTGTGGCAGTCACTTTCAGAATGAGCTGATGGAAGAACTAGAAGCTAAGCTAGGGTTTAAACATGGTCATTCTTCTCCTTATTATCCCCAAGAAAATGGGCAAGTAGAGGTTGTCAACAATTCTCTCAAGACCATTTTTCAAAAAACTGTCAGTCAGATTAAATTCGACTAGCACATCATGCTATATCCTACACTCTAGGCATACCGAACCTCGGTCAAGACTCCCGCCACATTTTCCCCTTTCCAGTTAGTACATGGTGTGGAGTCGATATCACCCATTGAATGTGAAATACCTTCTCTTAAGTTGGCAGTCGTGCTCCTACCTAACACTTTCGATCTCGAGTGATGCCTTGAATACATAGAGAGTCTTGATGAGTAGCGTCGAGACGCCTATACGTCTATTGAGGTGAACAAAAGAACCGATGGGGGTAGGCAAGTTTAAACCCATGTGGCACGGTCCTTACATCGTTCGTCATGTTCTAGAAAATGGGGCTAATGAGTTAGAAGATTACGAAGAGAATAAGTTGGCATAGCCCAAAAATAGGCTCTACTTGAAAAAATATTACGCTTGAGCCCCAGGCTTGGGGTAAACTCTCTGTATACTAATGCAATTTAGTGTATATATATATTTTCTTTTTTGTCTTTGATTTTCTTATGGAGTTTTCACTTGGTTGACAGATGTCAATGGAGTCGTTAGTCTACTTAGGATTCACAAACAAGGCCAGTCGTCACATACAGAAATTGGCTTCCGCCACTTGGGTGGTTTATTCACCCGAGGGTCTATTGGTGTCTTCAGGAGGCATATGCCTAAGGCCATCCATGAGTAATGTGGCTGAATATGGCTCCATTATATAACTTTTACGCAATGTCATCTCACATGGAATTCATTCATTAGAAGTTCGTCTGGATTCCCAGTTAGTAGTACGTCAGTTGAACGACTGTTACTACATACATGATCCTACTTTACTCTGACGATTCCTATGGGTACGTCTTTTAGAACGACAATTTGATTTTATTACATATTATCATATTCCTAGGAGTTCTAATCATGTGTCCAATGCTTATGCTAACTTTGTTTTAGATTGGAATTTGTCACATAATTAAAAGAAAAGAAAACCATCTAATCAATGTACACATTGTAAAATATAAGTAAAGCCGAAGATCCTTTTTTATATATTTCAAAAAATATGGTGTTTATAGTACAAAATGGGGATAACACCCTCAGTACATATATAGCTGGTATTACAATATCCCATGACATATACGCTTGTGGCACCAGATGTGTGTCATGGTAGAAAACCATAGCATTTGCAAGATGTCGAAAGAGTCATACCCATGCCCTGGGTACACCAACCACCTATCACCGCATGGCCTCAGGAAGATCCTCTACCTAGACCATGGGTATCTTGTGAGTCAGACGCGACAGGTTTCTCTGCACGTTTTGTAAGACCCTCTTGGCCTCTCCTCCCACCACTTCGTTTCCTTGGTTCCTCTGTTGATGTCGAGGGAAACCTTATGGTCATTGTGGACCCATGTCCGCGACACACAAATGTCTAGTCAATACTTAAGCACTATCCAAAAATATTTTTTTCCTAATTATACAAAAATACAAAAAAATGAAATATGTAAAATTTGTTTGACATGCCTACGTCACTATAGGCGGACCCTAGTGGAAGTGGCATGTCTGGATGTCCTTTGAAGTCGATCCCCTCATAGGGATAGTCATCCAAAGCGATGAAATGTCATCGCCACCAGTAGAAAAAGTCCTTGTTGTATGGTGTCGACACCCTACCCCCTCCCTACTGCCTCATCACTTCGATTCATCGTGCCATGGCTGGATCACGAGGTCCTCTCAGGAGAATCTCAACTCTAGGTCCCAAATCTAGAACCCGCTCGAAAATGAAATTGCACAATATGGAGGCAAACCCGAAATTTATTTTACCCCCCTGTTTACACTCCCGTCAACTGGCTCTTCATATTGGCCAGTAGTGAGGTACACTAGTCATACACTGTGGGTCTCGCACACTTCACTACATAGAAAATGAGCGGCCTCGATGCCTGGTGCAATGAGGCCGAACCTGTGATCTTGGTCAAACCTAAGACAATGATCTTTAGATTGAGGTTGTGTATTGTCTAGATAGGGACTTGATTCCCTACCTTAGGAGTCCCTGCTACACAGTGGGCATCTATATATTCTTCTATATTGATCCCGCTACCTACTCCCCATGACTTTAGGTTCACAACCTCCCCCCAACGCGATAGACCAGTCAGAAAGTAAATGTCCTCCACTTTAATTCTCAATGGTTGCCCATCGATATTGAAGCTCTCACTATCAGGGTCCCAGTAACCCACCAACATCTCCAACAACCTCACTTGGGCTCTCATTCCTTTTAGCGCCCAAAAATTATACAAACAACATCGCTTTAAGTCCATTTGGGCCCCCATATCTTGATCTACAGCCGCATCGACCTCCTCATGCTCTCGCTCTCTCCATTCAAGAACCACCTTGTCAAATAGAAATACAATTGTGAGTTAGACCCCTTCATTTTGGTCATTTGCATGCCTATACGCGGCTTTCTTTACACACAGTCTCATGTAGGTCTCAATACACGTGCCCTGTAGTTCACACAGGAGTGTATACCTAGTCGTACACTCGATCTAATCAAATCCATCCCGTGTACACCAAAATCTTTGATTTG
>JZKD02S0164134.1:297571-317864 GCA_000966675.3 Picea glauca | reverse complement strand
TGTATATATGAATTAGTATGAAATGCTATTGATTGTTAATTATGGTAGTAACTCATATGAATACTCTGTGTAGAATGTGTTTATTTGTTTAAATGCATGACATTTATAATACCTATATGAGTTATGTGCAAGAGTGGTGTTATAGTCTTCTTTTAATAGCGTTTAAACCTTGGTAGCCAGAAAAGGTGTGCTACAGAAATGATTTTAGTATTGATTGTGGTTGGGATATCATTGATTGAAATCAATGATGATTATTTAAAAAGACAAATTAATAAATCTTTCAACCATATGTTTGAAATTGTTGTCATGACGATACCTTTGATTATGGTTGATAAGTTGGTCTATATTCATATCCATTATATAAGGTCACTTTTATGTATTACATTATTCTAATTAAATTTCTTTGTTAGGTTAGGAGTGACCATATGCCTCACCTATTTTACAGTAAAGAGGATGTGTTATTAAATTACTTTGTTAGGTTAGGAGCGACCATATGCCTCACCTATTTTATAGTAAAGAGGAGGTGATTGGTAACTTTGATTATGTGGTTTGATTTACAATTTCTTAAAAGTATATGATTGAAGATTTATAGGATTTTATTGATAATAAACTGAATTTAGATCTCAAGTAAATTTCTAATATAGTTATGTGGAATTGAAAACAAAATATTTTAGTTCATTGCATTTTCATGGAGGTAATGTTTCAACAGTCGTTGTTGTTCATGATACTAGCATTGGTGGTTCTAGTTGTCAATAGCACCACAAGGTTGACATCCTTTAAGATCGTAAAAGGCATAAGCAATGATGGTGTATCATTTTCCAGTGCAATCCCAAGCTAGGACTGTCAAACCGAAGCGAGAAAGGTTGGCCAACTACTTCTTTCAATTCAGAATTGATTCGACGCCTCAAAGAAAAGGGATAACTAAATGACCCCATGCAACTAGGAGGAGGAGCATAGACACATGTGAATGTAGGTCACCACAAGATGAGACATCAACTACATTAATCATAGACTGCAATGTCCATTGACTACAATAAAAATTAGGAAAAAAGGCATTGTATGTGGCCACTTGGTAAGTTTTTTAAAATTTGTATTTTTAAATGATTTGTTTCCCTTGACAAATATAGGAAAACATTTCAACACACCAGGAATAATTAAGTATCATCACAATCCCTAACCTAGTGAAAAAATTAAAATTATCAAATTGCAAAATATATAAATTGTTTGCTTTTTCAAAATAATCAAAACAATACATGTTTTGTGCAAAATGTTAGGAAATGTTTTGCATGATAGGTAGAGTAATAGTAATTCAATGCATGTTGAATCTGTACCAAAACTATAGTACCTAGTTTGGTAGGGACTAATAAATGAAACAATGATTGTGGCCATAATAACTTTGGTGAACCTCAACCTACAATCTAACTAATTGAAATCGCAACAAAGTTTCTCTTTTTTTTTCCTATGAAATACATATCGCAAATACAAGAATCATAAAATGAGATGACTACCCTGATATATGAAACATTGTAATAATGGGTTGTAATAAGGGGTGCATGTTCGGTTGTACCCGATACCTCAGTAGTTTTTTTGTCCAAGTTGTAAGAAGTTTTAAGCCTTGCCCTAGGCAAATTGTATTCCTCAAATGTTTAGTAAGCCCCGGTTGAGTCAGGCCTACATAGGTCAATGTGTGATCATGTCGTGTGTATCCCTAGTTTCGACTAGCTTGAAGTGTTGGCCATGGGAGGGATGATACATCAAGTTGAAGGACTTAAGATTAGGGGCTTAAGTCCTTGAATAATAATTTATTATTATTCCAAAGTGGCGTGAAAGGTATATTTTTATCCTAAGTTCTTGGAAAAAGGGAATGCATACTTGATGGAGTGCATGCAGCTTCATGGGAAACATGTGTCGGCCCAGGCACATGCAATTTAACCCAAGAATTGAGTTGTGATGGGGGTTCATTCTCCATTTGACCATCCACTATCTATCATGTTGTGCATCTACGTCTGATCTCTGCATACCCTCATGTAGCTCTAAAACCAGAAAACTGTAATGTTTTATTGAGAATCCGACATATCCGTTGTCTGAACTGTCGAGTTTGTGTTCGACCTCTGCATGGATTCCCTGTTACACACCCTGAAACTAGTGGAAAAATCATGGATTGATTTTTTTCACTTGTGTATTCTGTGAGCCCATCCTATCCATCCTTTTAGAGCCGAGTCTGTACCTGAACTATCTTTGGGTTGTTGCTTTCTGATTTTCCTGAGTGGAACTGTGTTGTTGTTATCCTCACCTTGTAGGAATTGGGCTGAAACTGGTTGAAGAAGTGGGTTGTCAGGCCCGTGGTTGAAGAGGCAGGTTTTCATGCCTGTGAGAAGCTCTCTCCAGATGAGAGAGTCTGTTGGGAAGTATTTCCCCCAGAGAGAGTCCAACACCAGCTACAAATCTCTGAGAATCCCTTACTCAGCCTGTTGCCGAGACACAAAGAGGGAGGTGAAGCACTGATGGACTGTGCTTGTGAAGGTGTATACTCACGGTTGGAACATTCATGTGGGGAATGAGATTCCATGAGTAGTGGGTGTAAGAAGTCTCCTGAAGAGAATCCTTCCAGTTGCTTTGTGCAGATTTCTTGTAAACCTAGCCTAGTCTAGGATTCCCTTGCCCAGGGTGGAGCTTAGTCCCAGCTCAGGGGTGACCCACTGCTGAGCGTGATGGATTTTATTGATAATAAACTGAATTTAGATCTCAATTAAATTTCTAATATAGTTATGTGGAATTGAAAACAAAATATTTTAGTTCACTGCATTTTCATGGAGGTAATGTTTCAATGGTTGTTGTTGTTCATGTTACTAGCATTGGTGGTTCTAGTTGTCAATAACACCAAAAGGTTAACATCCTTTAAGCTCATAAAATGCATAATAAATGATGGCACAACATTTTCCAGTGCAATCCCAAGCTAGGACTGTCAAACCGAAGCGAGAAAGGTTGGCCAACTACTTCTTTCAATTCAGAATTGATTCAACGCATCAAAGGAAAGGGAGAACTAAATGACCCCATGGAACTAGGAGGAGGAGCATAGACACATGTGAATGTAGGTCACCACAAGATGAAGCATCAACTACATTAATCATAGACTGCAATGTCCATCGACTACAATAAAACTTAGGAAAAAAAGGCATTGTATGTGGCCACTTGGTAAGTTTTTTAAAATTTGTATTTTTAAATGATTTATTTCCCCTAACAAATATAGGAAAACATTTCAACACACCAGGGATAATTAAGTATCATCACAATCCCTAACCTAGTGAAAAAATTAAAATTATCAAATTGCAAAATATATAAATTGTTTGTTTTTTCAAAATAATCAAAACAATACATGTTTTGTGCAAAATCTTAGGAAATGTTTTGCACGAGAGGTAGAGTAATAGTAAGTCAATGCATGTTGAATCTGTACTGAAACTATAGTACCTAGTTTGGTAGGGAATAATAAATGCAACAAGGATTGTGGCCATAATAACTTTGGTGAACCTCAACCTACAATCTAACTAATTGAAATCGCAACAAAGTTGCTCTTTTTTTTNAACCAAGTTCTGAAAGGAATTGTCATTATGTTTTATAGGCTAGTGAGCCAAGTTCTTATAAGCTGGAAACTTATGTGTTTGTTAGGCCAGGGAGCCTAAGTGTTGAAGGCCAGGATCCTACTGTTGTACTTGTATGTATGTAGAACATTTAATAAAATATAAACACTGCCAGGTGTAGACCGACCACGATGAATGAGTGAAGGGGGACTGAGCATCCACAGAGTGGGTAAGGAATTAGGGGTTGGAAGGTGGGAAAGGGGCTAAGTGTTGAGCCTGGGGGCTAAGCCTAGGGGGCTTAAGCCTGGGAATAATATTTTAATATTATTCCAAAAGAACATGTGCATTTTATGTTTCATTTCATCCTAAGTTTTGGAAAGGGTAAGCATGCAAAGGGGATGCATGCTGATGGAATGCATGCAGTTCCAAGGGTGACAAGTGTTATCCCTGGTGCATGCAAATAAAATGGCCAAGAGAAGCCATGAGGGGGGCTCTCCTCCATTCTACCTGACGGTTTGAAGGTAAACGATGGGACCTCTGCAAAAGAATACCCTGCTGCATCCCTGAAAGCCGAAAATCCTGGGTTGACTTCTAAGATAGCCAGTACCACCCCTGTCTGAACAGTTCGAACCGGTGTTGACCCTGCGTGGATTGTTTTTCAGGCATCCCCGACAACCAGAGCGTGAGTCCATTCTATGCTGGCGGATTGGGAAATAGAAGTGACCAACCATTGTTGAACCTGTTGGGAAGCCCGTGTTTGTTTTCCTATGAGTTGTTGTGACCACGCAGTGCTGGAATGCATGGGGTCTGGTTGGCCAATGGTGTAACGCTCTCTCCATGGGAGAGAGGTGATTGAGGTTGGAAGAATAGGTTTTTGGCCTGTGAGCGATTCTCTCCAAGTGAGAGGACTCCTGGAAGCAACCTTGTAGCTACCATGGAGCTTGGAGACTTCCGGTCCGGCCTGTTCCTGTAACCCAAGGCAAGGGAGATTAGCAACCGAAGGACTATCCAGGTGACAAAGAAGGTGTATACTCCTGGGGTGGAACAGGCATGTGGGGAATGAGGGTCTATGGGCAGTGAGCATGGGAGTTTCCTTGGAGAGAATCCCTTCCTTGTGGTTGTGTGTTGTTTTCATGTAGCCTCAGCCTAGCCTAGATTTCCTTGTCTCGGGGTGGAGCTTAGTCCCAGCTCGGGGGTGACCCACTGCTGAGCTAATGAGCAGTGTGGTCTAAGGCTGGGAGGTTCGTGAAAGGCCTGCACTTGGTTGGTGGATTCTACCACTGTTAAAAGATAACTATCTGATTATGTTTTAATCATGTTTTGCATGACTCTACTGCTTATGATATCATGATTTCCGTTGTATATATGAATTAGTATGAAATGCTATTGATTGTTAATTATGGTAGTAACTCATATGAATACTCTGTGTAGAATGTGTTTATTTGTTTAAATGCATGACATTTATAATACCTATATGAGTTATGTGCAAGAGTGGTGTTATAGTCTTCTTTTAATAGCGTTTAAACCTTGGTAGCCAGAAAAGGTGTGCTACAGAAATGATTTTAGTATTGATTGTGGTTGGGATATCATTGATTGAAATCAATGATGATTATTTAAAAAGACAAATTAATAAATCTTTCAACCATATGTTTGAAATTGTTGTCATGACGATACCTTTGATTATGGTTGATAAGTTGGTCTATATTCATATCCATTATATAAGGTCACTTTTATGTATTACATTATTCTAATTAAATTTCTTTGTTAGGTTAGGAGTGACCATATGCCTCACCTATTTTACAGTAAAGAGGATGTGTTATTAAATTACTTTGTTAGGTTAGGAGCGACCATATGCCTCACCTATTTTATAGTAAAGAGGAGGTGATTGGTAACTTTGATTATGTGGTTTGATTTACAATTTCTTAAAAGTATATGATTGAAGATTTATAGGATTTTATTGATAATAAACTGAATTTAGATCTCAAGTAAATTTCTAATATAGTTATGTGGAATTGAAAACAAAATATTTTAGTTCATTGCATTTTCATGGAGGTAATGTTTCAACAGTCGTTGTTGTTCATGATACTAGCATTGGTGGTTCTAGTTGTCAATAGCACCACAAGGTTGACATCCTTTAAGATCGTAAAAGGCATAAGCAATGATGGTGTATCATTTTCCAGTGCAATCCCAAGCTAGGACTGTCAAACCGAAGCGAGAAAGGTTGGCCAACTACTTCTTTCAATTCAGAATTGATTCGACGCCTCAAAGAAAAGGGATAACTAAATGACCCCATGCAACTAGGAGGAGGAGCATAGACACATGTGAATGTAGGTCACCACAAGATGAGACATCAACTACATTAATCATAGACTGCAATGTCCATTGACTACAATAAAAATTAGGAAAAAAGGCATTGTATGTGGCCACTTGGTAAGTTTTTTAAAATTTGTATTTTTAAATGATTTGTTTCCCTTGACAAATATAGGAAAACATTTCAACACACCAGGAATAATTAAGTATCATCACAATCCCTAACCTAGTGAAAAAATTAAAATTATCAAATTGCAAAATATATAAATTGTTTGCTTTTTCAAAATAATCAAAACAATACATGTTTTGTGCAAAATGTTAGGAAATGTTTTGCATGATAGGTAGAGTAATAGTAATTCAATGCATGTTGAATCTGTACCAAAACTATAGTACCTAGTTTGGTAGGGACTAATAAATGAAACAATGATTGTGGCCATAATAACTTTGGTGAACCTCAACCTACAATCTAACTAATTGAAATCGCAACAAAGTTTCTCTTTTTTTTTCCTATGAAATACATATCGCAAATACAAGAATCATAAAATGAGATGACTACCCTGATATATGAAACATTGTAATAATGGGTTGTAATAAGGGGTGCATGTTCGGTTGTACCCGATACCTCAGTAGTTTTTTTGTCCAAGTTGTAAGAAGTTTTAAGCCTTGCCCTAGGCAAATTGTATTCCTCAAATGTTTAGTAAGCCCCGGTTGAGTCAGGCCTACATAGGTCAATGTGTGATCATGTCGTGTGTATCCCTAGTTTCGACTAGCTTGAAGTGTTGGCCATGGGAGGGATGATACATCAAGTTGAAGGACTTAAGATTAGGGGCTTAAGTCCTTGAATAATAATTTATTATTATTCCAAAGTGGCGTGAAAGGTATATTTTTATCCTAAGTTCTTGGAAAAAGGGAATGCATACTTGATGGAGTGCATGCAGCTTCATGGGAAACATGTGTCGGCCCAGGCACATGCAATTTAACCCAAGAATTGAGTTGTGATGGGGGTTCATTCTCCATTTGACCATCCACTATCTATCATGTTGTGCATCTACGTCTGATCTCTGCATACCCTCATGTAGCTCTAAAACCAGAAAACTGTAATGTTTTATTGAGAATCCGACATATCCGTTGTCTGAACTGTCGAGTTTGTGTTCGACCTCTGCATGGATTCCCTGTTACACACCCTGAAACTAGTGGAAAAATCATGGATTGATTTTTTTCACTTGTGTATTCTGTGAGCCCATCCTATCCATCCTTTTAGAGCCGAGTCTGTACCTGAACTATCTTTGGGTTGTTGCTTTCTGATTTTCCTGAGTGGAACTGTGTTGTTGTTATCCTCACCTTGTAGGAATTGGGCTGAAACTGGTTGAAGAAGTGGGTTGTCAGGCCCGTGGTTGAAGAGGCAGGTTTTCATGCCTGTGAGAAGCTCTCTCCAGATGAGAGAGTCTGTTGGGAAGTATTTCCCCCAGAGAGAGTCCAACACCAGCTACAAATCTCTGAGAATCCCTTACTCAGCCTGTTGCCGAGACACAAAGAGGGAGGTGAAGCACTGATGGACTGTGCTTGTGAAGGTGTATACTCACGGTTGGAACATTCATGTGGGGAATGAGATTCCATGAGTAGTGGGTGTAAGAAGTCTCCTGAAGAGAATCCTTCCAGTTGCTTTGTGCAGATTTCTTGTAAACCTAGCCTAGTCTAGGATTCCCTTGCCCAGGGTGGAGCTTAGTCCCAGCTCAGGGGTGACCCACTGCTGAGCGTGATGGATTTTATTGATAATAAACTGAATTTAGATCTCAATTAAATTTCTAATATAGTTATGTGGAATTGAAAACAAAATATTTTAGTTCACTGCATTTTCATGGAGGTAATGTTTCAATGGTTGTTGTTGTTCATGTTACTAGCATTGGTGGTTCTAGTTGTCAATAACACCAAAAGGTTAACATCCTTTAAGCTCATAAAATGCATAATAAATGATGGCACAACATTTTCCAGTGCAATCCCAAGCTAGGACTGTCAAACCGAAGCGAGAAAGGTTGGCCAACTACTTCTTTCAATTCAGAATTGATTCAACGCATCAAAGGAAAGGGAGAACTAAATGACCCCATGGAACTAGGAGGAGGAGCATAGACACATGTGAATGTAGGTCACCACAAGATGAAGCATCAACTACATTAATCATAGACTGCAATGTCCATCGACTACAATAAAACTTAGGAAAAAAAGGCATTGTATGTGGCCACTTGGTAAGTTTTTTAAAATTTGTATTTTTAAATGATTTATTTCCCCTAACAAATATAGGAAAACATTTCAACACACCAGGGATAATTAAGTATCATCACAATCCCTAACCTAGTGAAAAAATTAAAATTATCAAATTGCAAAATATATAAATTGTTTGTTTTTTCAAAATAATCAAAACAATACATGTTTTGTGCAAAATCTTAGGAAATGTTTTGCACGAGAGGTAGAGTAATAGTAAGTCAATGCATGTTGAATCTGTACTGAAACTATAGTACCTAGTTTGGTAGGGAATAATAAATGCAACAAGGATTGTGGCCATAATAACTTTGGTGAACCTCAACCTACAATCTAACTAATTGAAATCGCAACAAAGTTGCTCTTTTTTTTTCCCATGAAATACATATCGCAAGAAAACACAATGAGTACTTCCCCTTATTCYGAGAATGGTGCCTAGGGTAAACTAGATTTCATAGAAGCTCAAGTATTTTTCAACACATGGCTCAAGATTGTTACAACAATATACTCATTAAGAGATCARCATGTCACTTGTGGAAGTTGAACCTTGATGGGGAGGATAATAATCATTTATCCCTACCACCCAAGCTAGACCTAATTGACAACAACAAAGTCATGCTTGAAACCAAAGMATAGAACATTTGACATAAACATCCTCTATATATGTCTTTGTCTCTTGTCCTTCATGGAAAATTTATGTGTGGCTTGTTTAGTCTTGGAAAGATCATGATTGTCCTCTTTTGCATTTTGCCTCTCTTTTGTTTCTCTTTAAAATGTTCCATCATTCACTTTCAATTTATTTTTATTGTATTCCCTTTCAATTTCCTTTTAGTGCATTCCCATGGATGATTTGTTTTTTAACGGAGAGGAAATATCGCCAAAGATTGTAGATCGTAGTCACATTGTGATATTTTTATTCATGATGATGATGACGATTAATGCCCATTGAGACTAAATTTTTATATCACACCTTAAGAAGGTAAGGGATTATTTGCAATTATTTAAAAAATTATTAATGTGTCTCAAATTCCTATTCATTATTATCATTTTGGTTTCTATCCCTAGCAATAACTTTTTGATTTTCCTCCTCTTGAGATGCAGGCTTTGGAAGCTCCGGATGAAACTTGCATCATCACCAGTCCCTAGGCCCGACCTTTGGAGCAAGGAGACTATGTGGTTGAGGAAGAAATTCCCCCCAGTTGGATGACAGATTGTAGATTGTAGTGACATATGATCTTGTTATTATGTTGTGGGATAATTTGATATTAAATTGTTTTTTTTCCTTTTTATAAAGTAGAAAAGGCAAAAGATAGAGAAACTACACTTGAACACTTTAATATTAGAATTTCAATAATTAAAATTACAATTTTTTATATATTTTTAAATCCTTTCATCAATTTAAAACTTTAGAATTACAATCTAGAAAGTAGTAAAAAACAAAACAATTTATCATATCACCCATATCATATCATCTGAATTTATATTGAAGGTCTTAAAATTAGTTTAAATGTGTTTCAATATATAATGGTATTAAGTGAGTGAGGTTTTTTTTTTTAAATGAATTATGGATATACACATTGATTAGGTTCAAGTTACCGAAAATTGGGGAGGGGTATTTGCACATTGCTTGGAGATGACATTGTTATGTAATGAAAACATTTACATTTTTTTAATTCATTCTATAATTTAGAGATATTTATGACATTGTGTATAAGGTATCTTATCTTATCCTCAAGCTATATAGTATTTTGGTAAGAAAAAATTTATTTTTTGATTTAAATCATCAAGAAGTTGGAAGTAAGCTATGTTCCAAGAACTTTACATAGCTTGAAAATGCTATCATTAAATTATTGGCACAAACAAGGAATGACAAGAAATAAACGCAAAATCACTCAGTACCATTTGTCTATGTATAAGAGATGATGTTTTGTTTAATATCGTAGGAGAGGATACACCAATAGGCTTATGGAACAAGATGGACAAAATATATGCAGAGATGGAACAAATAATGTCAAAATACACCACAACACATTGATGTGATTTGTATATTAATATCAAATGTATAGTTACAAATATGGTTACAAATATGTTATGGAGGTTTACCAACTCCTGTAATAGTAAACACACTAATTAAATACATATGTAAGTAATTCATTTTCCTTAACACTCCCCCTTAATTACATCCGGTAAAAACTATCACTATCACCAGCTTCCTTTCCTTAATCATAACTTAACTGTCCCCCTTAAACATAAATTGGTCCCAACCATCTTTGAGATTACCACATCTCAGATTCCCCAACTTTTCAACATCAAGCTAGCATACGAGTACACTTGACACCCTCGTACCTACCCAAGTGATTCATTCCACAACTTGATGTATCATCCCTCCCATGGAAAACACTTCAAGCTGGTCGAAACTAGGGATACACACGACATGATCACACATTGACCTATGTAGGCCTGACTCAATCAGGGCTTACTAAACATTTGGGGAATACAAATTGCCTATGGCAAGGCTTAAAACTTCTTACAACTTGGAAAAAAAAAATACTGAGGTATCAGGTACAACCGAACATGCACCCCTTATTACAACCCATTATTACAATGTTTCATATATCAGGGTAGTCATCTCATTTTATGATTCCTGTATTTGCTCGTGACTCAAAACAAACCAAAATTTTGTTTTTGTTGCATTCAATCTCTACGTCTGTCTCTACGTCTTCTTCTCTCCACTTCATTTTATCTTTCATTCACATATTCATGGTTTCTCGGTTGGTCTAGTCTTTGCAGCTTCTTGCTTCTTCGCAGCTTTTGTAATACCCCAAGGACGTGCCCCAGTTATATTATGAATTGTAATCATGTTTGGTACATTGGTGAGCTGAGTATTGATAAGATAGTGGGCTTATGTGTTTATTAGGCCAGAGAGACTAAGTGTTATAGGTCAGGAGCCTGTTTTTGTATATGTAATTATGCAGAACATTAATAAAGACTAAACATCGTTGTGTGCAGACTAAACACGAAGAAAGAGTGATAGGGGACTAAGCTTCCACGGGGTGGGTAAGGGAAAAGGGGATGAAATTTTGGAAAGAGGGGCTAAGCTTAGGGGATTAAGTCCTTGAATAATAATTTATTATTATTCAAAAGTGGTGTGAAAGGTATATTTTTATCCTAAGTTCCTGGAAAAAGGGAACAAATACTTGATGGAGTGCATGTAGCTTCATGGGAAACATGTGCCAGCCCAGGCACATGCAATTTAACCCAATAATTGATCCGTGATGGGGGTTCGTTCTCCATTCAAAAATCCACTCTCTGTCATGTTGTGAATCTACATATGATCTCTGCATACCCTCACGCAGCTCTGGAATCAGAAAACCGTAATGTTTTCTTGAGAAGCCGACATATCCGTTGTTTGAACTGTCGAGTCTGTGTTCGACCTCTGCGTGGATTCCTTGTCACACACCCTGAAACTAGTGGGAAACCCATGGATTGAGCTATGTCACATGTGTATCCTATGAGCCTAGCCTATCCCTACTCGAACTGTCTTGGGGTTGCTGCCTTCTATTTTTCCTGAGTGGAATTGTGTTGTTGTTATCCTCACCTTGCAAGAATTGGGATGAAACCGGTTGAAGAAGCGGGTTGTTAGGATCATGGTTGAAGAGGCAGGTTTTCATGCCTGTGAGAATCTCTCTCCAGATGAGAGAGTGTGAGAAGCTCTCTCCAGATGAGAGAGTCTACTGGGAAGTGGTTTTCTCCTAGAGAGAGTCCAACACCAGCTACAGAGCTCTGAGAATCCCTGATTTGACCTGTTGTTGAGACCCAAAGAGGGAGGTGAAGCACTGATGGACTGTTCTTGTGAAGGTGTATACTCCCAGGTGGAACATGCATGTGGGGAATGAGAGTTTGTGAGTAGTGGGTGTAAGAAGGTTCCTGAAGAGAATCCTTCTGGTTGCTCTGTGCAGTTTTCCTGTAAACTTAGCCTAGTCTAGGATTCCCTTTCCCGGGGTGGAGCTTAGTCCCAGCTTAGGGGTGACCCACTGTTGAGCATGATGAGCAACGTGGTCTAAGGATGGGAGGTTCGTGGAATTTTTTCACATATTTGGTGGAGTTACTATAGTTTAAAAGATAAGTATCATTATGTGTTTAATTTCAGTTAAAATGCATGTTTGTGATGCTTGTAATATTATCATGTATTCGGTTGCAATGATATTTATTTTTAATTCTATTTTAGTTTGTATGATGGTAGTAATTCTATGTTAAATGTATTAATTTGATTTAATATGCATGTTATATATATGTATATGAATTTTCCACGTAGTAGCATTGCCCGACAGTGGGGTTGATGGTCGTGGACATTACAATATGTTATCAGAGCCCATGGTTTCAATGTTGAGCTTGGATGGGCTAGATAAGTGGTCTTTGGAACCAAGGTTTTGTGTGGAAATGGTGTTCAGATGCAACCGATTTCGAACCTTAGAAAGTTTTCTGAGTGCCAAGGGGTTACTTGGCCGTGTTACGAATCTCAGGAAATGTAGCGATATAATAAAACTGCAACTGGTGTAGTATTTGACCACAAAGAGAGAGCGCTCAACACTTGGGGTGTTGGAGCCGTAGGATTTGTTTGGGAAAAAGGAAATTCCTTTACAATCATCATATCTGGAAAAGGTGCAGGAGGGTTATCCTCGAAGCCTTTTAGAGTTCGACAGTCGAGAGAAGTGGAATTCACTGAGGCATAAACTTCTGAAGGAGATATACACTATAGATCGTAGGAAAAGAGCCTGACCATTAGATCCGTGTCCAGGAAAGCAAAAGAAAATCACTTTGGAGGATTTCTAGTGTGGAGTTTGACAAACTCCCGAAGTCTCGAAGTAGATCACAACCATCTGTTGCGAAGGACAGGTGTCAAGAGATCGTGTACTTTGGGTGGAATTGCTTCGAGAGGAGGAAAGTGTTGTGAATTTGAAACTCCCGAAGATCAAAGTGTCGAAGTCCCTCATAGTCGTTGATTGTGAAGGAGGACACACATTAGTAGATCGTGAAATCCGGAAGAAAGCGCTCCAAAAAAATGTGAGCATAGAGGAGTTGAAACTCCTGAAGCGCAAAGAGCTGAAGTTGTGAGTCATGATGATGTCACATGGAGGTGACGTGGACACATAGGATGTGTGCCATGTGTCAATGGGCTTAGAACCCATGGAATATTGAGATGGCATTTGGAACGTGACGAGTGTCACCCATTTGAATGGGCCGCATATCAGTCGCCAGTATTCTGCCATGTAGTATCATGTGTGAGGTGGTTTAGTGGGGCCCGAGGTTACAAAACGTAGTTAAAGGTTGGAGGACCCACAGTGGTGTTGATCACGATACATCAATATCAATGGCCAAGAGACATTGCAGGGACCTAATTTGCAAAAAAGCTAATTCTCCAAGGTGGTCCTGCAATCCAAACCACAGTTTCACTGAGGGGTTACATGTTAGCATCAAGAGAATTGCAGGATGAAAGGTGAGTTACTCCAAACCACCGTTGCATGCCCCTGCAATTTGGAAAAGGTTAAGTGATGTGACCTAATGACGTCAAGAAAGTGTCATGGAAGTGTTCATAGATTAATGGTTCGGGGTGTGCGGATGTGAAATCTTCCGAAGTCCCAAAGTCCTAGAACTCAAACGCCCAAGGTTCCACAATGAGTGTCAGCCGTAGGATGTTGGGTAGACATGGACTATTTATCCACCCTATTGCATGAGTTCGATAACCCATAACTTCAAGTGACTGTTGTGTTATTCTTGGAAATATTTTGAAGACAAAGGCCGAAGGCTCAAGTGCGCGCTTATTGATCTAGCGCTTGGTCATGACCCATGGTTGCGTAGGTTGGGGAACTGAGAGAAAGGGGCTAGTGCCCGAAAAGTTAGCAGAGCATAGCTATGAAAGCAGAAATCTACAGGGATTCTTGATTGGACGAGAATCACAGAGAATGAAAAATAAATGTTATCTTGAGTCAGAGTTGTTTATGAATGTTGTGGGATTTGTTAAGGAATAATGGCCTGAAAAATTTCGGTTGTCTACACATTGTGTTTGTAGAAGTTTAACGAGCACCAGAACCGAATATAATTGCCATTGAGTGCAAAATAAATGGAAGAGACACAAAATTATTCTAGTTCAGAGAACGAATCTAAAGGGACGGATGTTCATTTGGGAGTTGAAGGGTTGAACTCCAATGGGCATGGAGAAGAGATAGATAAGGAAGGGAATATGATGAAAATCATTGAAAGATTGCATAAAGATGCCCAAACTCAGCGAGAAGATAGCAGAAAGACCATGAAAGATAAGGAACATCAAGGATAATTAAACTTAAAGTTGATGAAGAGTCTGGAGAGAATAGAAAAGAAGTTGGACAAGGAGATATACTCGAGCAAAATAGGGAGTCACCAGACTTCTGAAGGAAGAATATCAAGGAGTGTTGGTAGACACCATCATCTCTCTCAAGGTTGCTCCAAGAGGAGGGCACACAATAGTTCAAGACCATCTCCTACCAGAAAGCATAGGAGAACTGGAGTGGATGAACTAAAGGGTGAAATGAACAATATTAAGCCTCCTACGTTTGATGGAGAACACAAGAAGGGGGAATATGCTGAGACATGGTTTCTTGGCATGAGGAAATATTTCCAACTGCAAAATTATTCCTCTCATGCAAAAGGAAGAATTGCGATGTATCAACTGAAAGGAAAAGCATCCATGTGGTGGGATCAACTTGTGCAGGTGAAACACATTAGAGAGAAAGATATCAATTGGAGAGAATTCAAGAGGTATTTTGAGAAGAAATACTTGACTAAAATATATTATGACAGGAAAATGAAAGAGTTCTTTGAACTCAAGCTAGGCAGCATGACCATTCATGAATACGAACGAAGGTTTTTGGAATTACTGAAGTATGTTTTGTTCATCAAGGATGAGATTGTCGAGATTCAAAGGTAGTTGAGTGGACTACCACCTTCCATTGGGGACAAGATTCAGTATGATGACCCTAAGACTATGGAAGAAACGATAAGAAGAGAGAAATGCCTATATGAGCAACAAAGAGAAAAGCCTACTTTTCGAAGGGCTTGGGATGACCAGAAGAAGTTTAAGAAAGAGAAGGGGCAGAAGGGAAACAAACTCCCTTTTTCAGAAAAAGTCCTCAAGGACAACCATCATCTAGAGAGCTGAGAATAGATGACGTAGGGGGACAAAGGCCAAGGCAGATGCCCATTCAATGTTGGGGTTGTTAGGGAAACCATAAGTACAGAGATTGTCCCCAAAAAAATAGAAAAGTGAGAGATGTCCATAATGTTCCGCAAGCTGAAGTAGTGGAGGACATGAGCAGTAGAATGCCAAGTATCTACGCAGCCCTGAAAAACAAGCAAGCTAAATATCAATCGCACATGATTGAAGTGGAAGGTATGATTAACAACCAACCATTTTCTATTTTAATTGATTTATGGGCTATACATAGTTATATAGATCCTGGAGTGGTGGAATGTTTGCAATTGTCGAGAAGAAAACATGAAAAGTCTTCGTTAGTGCAACTGGCTACAAGAACTAAGAGAAAAGTCACTGAGTTAGTTAAGTCCTATCTAGTGGGCATGAATGGAATGATCACAAATGATGAATTGGGATGGACTGGTTGGACTAGCACCATGCCATCTTGGACTGTCGTAACAAAGCATTCACTTTCCTGGATGAGGAAGGAAATCAAAGAACAATCCAAGGAATTCCCAGAGTTGTTGCTATCAGAGAAATCTCAACAATGCAGCTAAAGAAGTTCTACAGGAAAGGCTGTCAATTATTTGCATCCCATGTGGAGGTAGCATATAAGGATGAGGTCTCAAAGATTGGAGATCATGAGGTACTAAAGGAGTTTGAATATGTATTTCAGGAGGTACCTAGACTACCCCCAAAGAGAGATATTGACTTCTTTGTAAACCTAATGCCTGGAGCAACTCCAGTGTCAAAAGATCATTACAGAATGAGTACACTAGAGATGAAAGAGCTACAATTGCAGATTGACAAGATTCTGAAGAAGGAGTATATACGCCCAAGTGTGTCACCTTGGGGTGCCCTGGTCCCGTTCGTGAAGAAGAAGGATGGGACATTGAGATTGTGTATCAATTTCAAACAATTGAACAAAGTAACTCTAAAGAACAAATATCCTATACCGAGGATTGATGACCTCTTTGATCAGTTGAAGGATGGGAAGATATTTTCGAAGATATACCTCAGGTCAGGATATCACCAGGTAAGGATAAAGGATGAAGACATCAACAAGACCACCTTTAGAACCAGCTATGGTCATTACAAGTTCACAGTGGTGTCATTTGGACTATCGAATGCACCCATTGTTTTTATGTTATTGATGAATAGTGTATTCAGGGACTATATAGAAAAGTTTGTCATAGTCTTACTGTATTCCAAGTCAGAGGAAGAGAATTAACAACATCTGAGGATGGTGTTGCAAGTGCTAAGAGAGCATCAATTGTATGCCAAGTTGAGAAAATGCTCGTTTTATAAAAAACAAATCCGTTACTTGGGGCATATTATATCAGAGGATGGGACATCTGTATATCTTGAGAAGATTGAGGCCATCAGAGAATGGTCAACACCAAATAACGTGACAAAAGTGAGATCCTTTATGGGTCTAACTAGTTATTGCATAAGGTTTATCGCAGGGTTCTCAAGGATAGCTTACCCTATCACTTCCTTACAAAGGAAGGAGAAGAAGTTTCAGTGGACAGAGGATTGTGAGAGAAGCTTCCAAAAATTGAAGAAACTATTAACCAATGCTCCAATCCTAAGGATTGCAGACCCAAATGAAGATTTCATGGTGTGTTCAGATGCATGCAAAGAAGGAATGGGAGGAGTGCTTGGTCAGAATGGATTCGTAATTTGTTATGAATCCAGAAATTTGAAAGAGCAAGAAAGGAACTATGCAACTCATGATTTAGATTTGGCAGCCATCATTCATGCTCTAAAGAAATGGAGGCATTACCTCATGGGAAGTAGGTTCGAACTGAGAACAAACCACAACGGTCTAAAATATTTGTTTGATCAGCCAACCTTGAATTCTAGCAAGAGTAGGTGGTTGGAGTTTCTCTGTGAGTACAATTTTGATATCAAGCATATCAAAGGGAAGGAGAATAAAGTGGTTGATGCACTTAGAAAGAGAGTGCATGAATTACATGCTACAACCATTAGCATGTACCAAATTGATATTAAAAGTAGAATTTTGGAAGCTGCAAATGAAGATTTGTAGTACATGGATTTGGTAGCAAAACTACAACAAGGTGAGATGCCATAGAAAGTGGAAAATTGTAAATTGGAAACTGACGGAACACTTCTGTACAAGAACAAAATTTATGTACCTAATGTACATGACTTAAAACTTATGATTTTGAATGAAATGCATAATGTGCCTTATGTTGGGCACCCTGGATATCAGAAAAATGTGGCAACAGTCGAGAGCCATTACTTTTGGCCAAGTATGAAGAAAGAGATTTATGAATACATCGCTAGATGTATGGAGTGTCAGAAGGTTAAAGTTGGGCATAGGCACCCAGTAGGGTTGCTGCAACCTTTACCCATTCCTAATTGGAAGTGGGAAGTAGTGACAATGGATTTCATCACAGGATTCCCCAGAACCGGAAAGAAACATGATTCAATCATTATGGTGGTGGGAAAACTTACAAAAGATGCCCATTTCATTCCGTTAAAGACTAATCAAAAGGAAACGGATGTTGCTGATATTTTTATGAGGGAAATAACACGATTTCACGGTATTCCCTAGACAATTGTGTCTGACAGGGACCCGAAATTTACCTCCAATTTCTGGAAGGGGTTGTTCAAAGGATTCATAACGAATCTAAACTATAGCACAACCTATCATCCTGAGTCTGATGGGAAGACTGAGAGGGTGAATAGATTAATAGAAGACATGCTAAGGATGTATGTGATGGACAAACCATAGAAATGGGAAGACTACCTACATTTGGTAGAATTCGCCTACAACAATGGGTATCAAGCATCGTTGAAGATCAACCCATTTTAAGCACTTTATGGTAGAAAGTGAAATATTCCAGTAAGATGGGAAAATCCAGCTGATAGGGAAGTAGTTAGGCTAGAGTTTCTCAAGGAAATGGAAGAGAAAATGCTAAAAATTATGAAAAATTTAAAGGCTGCCCAAGAAAAGAAGAAATGTTATGCTAATAAAACAGAACCCACAAAGAGTTTAAAGTGGGTGATCATGTTTTTCTGAAAGTGAAAGCCAATAGAAGTTCTTTGAAGTTGGGAATGTGCGCCAAGTTGGTAGCTAGATTTTGTGGGTCATTTAAAATCCTAGAAAGGATTGGGCCAGTTGAATATATGCTTGCATTACCTGCATCGATGACTGAACATAATGTGTTTCATGTTTCATTGCTTAATAAATATATACCTAATGATAATCATGTAATCGATTGGAATGTGATTTAGGTGGAACACGAAGGTGTCCTACAAGTGCATCCTATGCACATATTGTACCAGAAAAGAAAACAGTTCCGGAATCGAGCCATATGGCTTGTAAAGGTCCAGTGGACCTGGTACAGTCCTGAGGACGCGACATGGGAGCATGAAGATGCTATGCGGGCAGAATACCTGCATCTTTTTTAAGATTTTGAAAATCTTGTTGATGCTGTGTAAAGAGTTTCACTGAGGACAATGCAAAAATAAGGGGAGAGGATTGTAATACCCCAAGGATGTGCCCCAATTATATTATGAATTGTAATCATGTTTATGAATTGTAATCATGTTTTGTAGGCTGGTGAGCTGAGTATTGATAATTTGTTGGGCTTATGTGTTTATTAGGATGGAGAGCCTAAGTGTTATAGGCCATGAGCCTGTTTTTGTATATGTAATTATGTTGAATATTAATAAAGATTAAACATCACTGCGTGCAGACTGACCACAAAGAAAGAGTGATGGGGGACTAAGCTTCCACAGGGTGGGTAAGGGAAAAGGGGATGAAAAGTTGGAAAGAGGGGCTAAGTTTAAGGGATTAAGTCCTTGAATAATAATTTTTTATTATTCCAAAGTGGTGTTAAAGGAATATTTTTACCCTAAGTTCTTGGAAAAAGGGAACACATACTTGATGGAGTGCATGCATCTTTATGGGTGACATATGTCGGCCCAAGCACATGCAATTTAACCCAAGAAATGAGCCATGATGGGGGTTCATTATCCATTGAAACATCCATTGTATGTCATGTTGTGTGTCTATGTTTGATCTCTGCATACCCTCACATAGCTCTAAAACCAGAAAACCGTAATGTTTTCCTAAGAAGCCGACGTATCCATAGTCCAAACCATTGAGTCTGTGTTTGACCTCTGCGTGGATTCCTTGTCATGCACCCTGAAACCAGTGGAAAACCCGTGGATTGATCCATGTCGCCTGTGTATCCTATGAGCCCAACCTATCAGCCCTTGCAGAGCCAAGTCCGTACCTGAACTATCTTTGGGTTGTTGCCTTCTGTTTTTCCTGAGTAGAATTGTGTTGTTGTTATCCTCACCTTGCAGGAATTGGGTTGAAATTGGTTGAAGGAGTGGGTTGTCAGGCTCGTGGTTGAAGAGGCAGGTTTTCGAGACCCAAAGAGGGAGGTGAAGCACCGATGGACTGTTCTTGTGAATGTGTATACTCTCGGATGGGATAGGCATGTGGGGAATGAGAGTCCATGAGTAGTGGGTGTAAGAAGGCTCCTTGAGAGAATCCTTCTGGTTGCTCTGTTCAATTTTCCTATAAACTTAGCCTAGTCTAGGATTCTCTTGCCCAGGGTGGAGCTTAGTCCCAGCTCGGGAGTGACCCACTACTGAGCATGATGAGTAGCATGGTATAAGACTAGGAGGTTCCTGGAAGGTCTGCACGCAGATGGTGGAGTTACTACAGTTTCAAAGATAAGTATCATTATGTGTTTAATTTCAGTTAAAAGGCATGTCTGTGATGCTTGTAATATTATCATGTATTTCATTGCAATGATATTTATTGTTAATTCTATTTAAGTCTGTATGATGACAATAATTCTATTTTAAATGCATTAATTTGATTTAATATGCATGTTATATATATATATATATATATATATATATATATATATAT
>JZKD02S0164134.1:277089-297561 GCA_000966675.3 Picea glauca | reverse complement strand
CTTACAAAGGAAGGAGAAGAAGTTTCAGTGGACAGAGGATTGTGAGAGAAGCTTCCAAAAATTGAAGAAACTATTAACCAATGCTCCAATCCTAAGGATTGCAGACCCAAATGAAGATTTCATGGTGTGTTCAGATGCATGCAAAGAAGGAATGGGAGGAGTGCTTGGTCAGAATGGATTCGTAATTTGTTATGAATCCAGAAATTTGAAAGAGCAAGAAAGGAACTATGCAACTCATGATTTAGATTTGGCAGCCATCATTCATGCTCTAAAGAAATGGAGGCATTACCTCATGGGAAGTAGGTTCGAACTGAGAACAAACCACAACGGTCTAAAATATTTGTTTGATCAGCCAACCTTGAATTCTAGCAAGAGTAGGTGGTTGGAGTTTCTCTGTGAGTACAATTTTGATATCAAGCATATCAAAGGGAAGGAGAATAAAGTGGTTGATGCACTTAGAAAGAGAGTGCATGAATTACATGCTACAACCATTAGCATGTACCAAATTGATATTAAAAGTAGAATTTTGGAAGCTGCAAATGAAGATTTGTAGTACATGGATTTGGTAGCAAAACTACAACAAGGTGAGATGCCATAGAAAGTGGAAAATTGTAAATTGGAAACTGACGGAACACTTCTGTACAAGAACAAAATTTATGTACCTAATGTACATGACTTAAAACTTATGATTTTGAATGAAATGCATAATGTGCCTTATGTTGGGCACCCTGGATATCAGAAAAATGTGGCAACAGTCGAGAGCCATTACTTTTGGCCAAGTATGAAGAAAGAGATTTATGAATACATCGCTAGATGTATGGAGTGTCAGAAGGTTAAAGTTGGGCATAGGCACCCAGTAGGGTTGCTGCAACCTTTACCCATTCCTAATTGGAAGTGGGAAGTAGTGACAATGGATTTCATCACAGGATTCCCCAGAACCGGAAAGAAACATGATTCAATCATTATGGTGGTGGGAAAACTTACAAAAGATGCCCATTTCATTCCGTTAAAGACTAATCAAAAGGAAACGGATGTTGCTGATATTTTTATGAGGGAAATAACACGATTTCACGGTATTCCCTAGACAATTGTGTCTGACAGGGACCCGAAATTTACCTCCAATTTCTGGAAGGGGTTGTTCAAAGGATTCATAACGAATCTAAACTATAGCACAACCTATCATCCTGAGTCTGATGGGAAGACTGAGAGGGTGAATAGATTAATAGAAGACATGCTAAGGATGTATGTGATGGACAAACCATAGAAATGGGAAGACTACCTACATTTGGTAGAATTCGCCTACAACAATGGGTATCAAGCATCGTTGAAGATCAACCCATTTTAAGCACTTTATGGTAGAAAGTGAAATATTCCAGTAAGATGGGAAAATCCAGCTGATAGGGAAGTAGTTAGGCTAGAGTTTCTCAAGGAAATGGAAGAGAAAATGCTAAAAATTATGAAAAATTTAAAGGCTGCCCAAGAAAAGAAGAAATGTTATGCTAATAAAACAGAACCCACAAAGAGTTTAAAGTGGGTGATCATGTTTTTCTGAAAGTGAAAGCCAATAGAAGTTCTTTGAAGTTGGGAATGTGCGCCAAGTTGGTAGCTAGATTTTGTGGGTCATTTAAAATCCTAGAAAGGATTGGGCCAGTTGAATATATGCTTGCATTACCTGCATCGATGACTGAACATAATGTGTTTCATGTTTCATTGCTTAATAAATATATACCTAATGATAATCATGTAATCGATTGGAATGTGATTTAGGTGGAACACGAAGGTGTCCTACAAGTGCATCCTATGCACATATTGTACCAGAAAAGAAAACAGTTCCGGAATCGAGCCATATGGCTTGTAAAGGTCCAGTGGACCTGGTACAGTCCTGAGGACGCGACATGGGAGCATGAAGATGCTATGCGGGCAGAATACCTGCATCTTTTTTAAGATTTTGAAAATCTTGTTGATGCTGTGTAAAGAGTTTCACTGAGGACAATGCAAAAATAAGGGGAGAGGATTGTAATACCCCAAGGATGTGCCCCAATTATATTATGAATTGTAATCATGTTTATGAATTGTAATCATGTTTTGTAGGCTGGTGAGCTGAGTATTGATAATTTGTTGGGCTTATGTGTTTATTAGGATGGAGAGCCTAAGTGTTATAGGCCATGAGCCTGTTTTTGTATATGTAATTATGTTGAATATTAATAAAGATTAAACATCACTGCGTGCAGACTGACCACAAAGAAAGAGTGATGGGGGACTAAGCTTCCACAGGGTGGGTAAGGGAAAAGGGGATGAAAAGTTGGAAAGAGGGGCTAAGTTTAAGGGATTAAGTCCTTGAATAATAATTTTTTATTATTCCAAAGTGGTGTTAAAGGAATATTTTTACCCTAAGTTCTTGGAAAAAGGGAACACATACTTGATGGAGTGCATGCATCTTTATGGGTGACATATGTCGGCCCAAGCACATGCAATTTAACCCAAGAAATGAGCCATGATGGGGGTTCATTATCCATTGAAACATCCATTGTATGTCATGTTGTGTGTCTATGTTTGATCTCTGCATACCCTCACATAGCTCTAAAACCAGAAAACCGTAATGTTTTCCTAAGAAGCCGACGTATCCATAGTCCAAACCATTGAGTCTGTGTTTGACCTCTGCGTGGATTCCTTGTCATGCACCCTGAAACCAGTGGAAAACCCGTGGATTGATCCATGTCGCCTGTGTATCCTATGAGCCCAACCTATCAGCCCTTGCAGAGCCAAGTCCGTACCTGAACTATCTTTGGGTTGTTGCCTTCTGTTTTTCCTGAGTAGAATTGTGTTGTTGTTATCCTCACCTTGCAGGAATTGGGTTGAAATTGGTTGAAGGAGTGGGTTGTCAGGCCCGTGGTTGAAGAGGCAGATTTTCGAGACCCAGAGAGGGAGGTGAAGCACCGATGGACTGTTCTTGTGAATGTGTATACTCTCAGATGGGATAGGCATGTGGGGAATGAGAGTCCATGAGTAGTGGGTGTAAGAAGGCTCCTTGAGAGAATCCTTCTGGTTGCTCTGTTCAATTTTCCTATAACCTTAGCCTAGTCTAGGATTCTCTTGCCCAGGGTGGAGCTTAGTCCCAGCTCGGGAGTGACCCACTACTGAGCATGATGAGTAGCATGGTATAAGGCTAGGAGGTTCCTGGAAGGTCTGCACGCATATGGTGGAGTTACTACAGTTTCAAAGATAAGTATCATTATGTGTTTAATTTCAGTTAAAATGCATGTCTGTGATGCTTGTAATATTATCATGTATTTCATTGCAATGATATTTATTGTTAATTCTATTTAAGTCTGTATGATGGCAATAATTCTATTTTAAATGCATTAATTTGATTTAATATGCATGTTATATATATATATATATATATATATATATATATATATATATATTGTATGTGAATGTTCCGCGTAGTAGCGTTGCCCATTAGTGGGGTTGATGGTCGGGGATGTTACAACCTCTCCCATTTTCTCTATTCTTTTCTTCACGACTTCTTTAGTCTTCTAAGATTCTCACTTCTTCACGTCTCTTCGTGGCTTCTCACAACTTCTCATCTTTCCTCTATGCTTCTTACGTCTTTGTGGCTTCATGACTTCTTCTTCTTCATTGCTTCTCGAGTTCTTTTTCTTGCTACATGCACTCGACCACCCGTTGATTCTTCTACTCGACTCTAGAGTCATTCACATACAAGGAATCATCATCTTTCATATTCATAATCTTGATTCAACGTCTTTAAATTCCTTCTTCACCTGTCATTTGTTCATTTGTTAGAGCAGATATTTCTAACAAAATTACATATGTATTGAGTTATCTAAGCTCAATACCTTTATACATTTCCAATTCCAAGACAATGTGTCATGTTTCTTTACATGGATTTTTGAAAATTAAAATCACATAACTCATCTCATGATCTCACACAAATGTGATTTGACATTATACTTGCTTTACACAACAATTCTTTTAAAACTATAACAAAACAACTTTCTTTTAAAATTATAATAAAACAACTTACTACTTGTTTTTAATGAGTGCCTCAATAAATTTTAATTTGTCCTTGAAAATTGAAATAAAACTCACTCCTCTTTTAATTAAAATAATGCCTTTGCAGCTTCTCCATGTTTCCTTACATGTGGTTTTTCCTTAGTTTCTTGTAGAATGGGACTGACTCCTTTCTTTTTTATTTATTTCTCTACCTACTTTCCTCCCATACCTTATCTCAACGTTTTTATTACCCCTAGTTCCAACCCTTTTTTTTCTTTATCTCTCCACTCGATTTTTCTCAGATGCCTTATCTCCACAAAATTTTCAAAATTAGAATAGGGTTTATCCCGTTACCAAATTCGAGATCTTCAGGGGAGGGAACCTTCCTCAACTCGTATGCTCAACATTCCTTGTAGAACAAATGTTCGTGGCTCTTTTACCAAACCCAGCTTCCATAATGGTTTATGGGCTCAAAAACCTCAAACCTGACTTCCACAATGGTTTATGGGCTCACAAACCTCGACAAACTTGTGACTAACTAGCTTGGGGGCTTTGTTTCTCTTCCTATGTGTGTTCTAACTCTGCACGGGTCGAATAGACAACATATTCCACCAGGAAACCTTGTATGCCCTTCCTTTTCTATGCAGTAGGCAGTTTCAAGAACGAGAGAGACTTTTATATCCTTGCCCCCCAGTGATAGAGTGAAGCCTAGACGCGCTCTGATACCATGTCAAAATATAAGTAGAGATAGAATTGATGCAATACACCACAACACATTGATGTGTTCTTTATATTAATATGAAACATATAGTTACAAATATGTAAAATATAAGCAGAGACAGAATTGATGCAACACACCACAACACATTGATGTGTTCTGTATATTAATATGAAACATATAGTTACAAATATGGTTACATATATTAATATGAAAGGTATAGTTACAAATATGGTTATAAATACATTACACCAGGAGGTTTACCAACTAGTAAACACACTAATTAACTACGAATATAATTAATTCATTTTCTTTAACAAATAAGTCAAAGCTACAATCCTTCTAAACATAAAGCAATTTCGATTAAAAACTCATACACTTCTATTATTTTTTGGTGGTTGGGAAATGAAATGGAAAACTCTCCGGATTGGGAAGAAATAGCCAATATGGTTCGTATAATAAGGAAAACACTCTCAGAACCGAAATCAATATTTGCAATACTGAATATGAAGAATCAAATAAAGACTCGCACCGGCCGAGAGCATTGTCTAATTCCAAGTCCGATCTCCTTATCATCAATTCCTCTCCTTGCTTCACTCTTCCCTCTTTTTTTTCACTTGCATAGTGTCAATTCCCTTCTCTCACAGTAGGAGCATCTTAGGGTACTAATCTCATGACAACTTGATTTCTCCCAAAACTATACTATTTTATTTTCCTGAGTAAAATATTCTTATGGTTTCAAATACTTATTCCTATTAATGATTTTAGAGTAAAATATTCTTATTTTTTCAAATACTTACTTATTCCTATTAATGCTTTTAGGGTAAATTTAGGGTAAAGGTAGCAAAAACAATTGCATTTGAATGAGAGATAGAGGCATAGGCCAAGGCATCACATGAAACATTGTGTAGCCCTAAACAAATAGATATTAGGTACATAATAAAGAATGGATAGATATTAAACGAAGACTTGTTTAATATGAGAATCTATATTTCTTATGCATATAGAACAAGTCATAAAGAAAGTACCAGGGAACTTACAAACAAGTAGATCGTTCTCTACTACAAGGCCTCCCTCTGTAACTAAGTCAATTCGAGTGTTGGCATGCCAATTGTTTCAGAAACAACTTTCTGTCCAATCCAAAGGATGGGTGGATACACCATCTATGTTCTAAGTACGTTACAGTCATGTCGAAACACCAATGACACCTGTTCAAATTACACTGCTAGGTGTCATAGTCGGGTTCCATAGTGGGAGACCATTCACTGTCCATATGTCACCAATATTTTTCCATTTTCCATTTAGAATCTATGTAGGTTGTGTTATCTCTCCGTAAATATATTTGGTTGATGAAAATATGACAAAGGTAACTTTTTCAACCAACTTTGAGACCCGAAACTAGCCTTTCATATCTTGAGAGGGCTCTCTCAGAAGTGGTGTGGTCTCCGCACGAGATATGGATTTATGAATGATGACTAGATTTTAAAACTAGTGATGAAATGCTTTTGGTTATATTGGCGCAGGTAAATAAAACTCGAGCTATGGGGTCTGTCTGAGGAAGAGACAAAACAAATGACTCAGTGACTGGATTTGAGAGGAAAAGGCTAGGCGAGCAACGACCTTCAGTGTTAATCGTAAAGTGTGGTGGGAGAAAAACAGAGGGAGAAAACTCAAGAGTGTCGTTGTGGACGAATTCAGAGTTAGCTCGAGAAGAAAATGATTTTTCTAAGTGGCGCGAACAAGGGGCACAGTACAACGAATCCGCAGTTTCAAAACTTCGTTCCAAAATAGACGATTTGAGATATGAAATTAAATATAATAGGAAAGAACATACACAAAGAAAAAAACACAATACATCCAACTATCACAACTAGAATATTTACATCAAAAAATAAGAGCTTCGCATTAAGTTTCAGTCAAAAAACACTCAAACTTCTTACAATAACATTTGTTTCTTAAAATTGCCAACCAACCCTGGTTACATCGGAAAGATAAAATATATAAACTAGGGTGCCGCTTGGGCTACCCTCTATTCTAACTGCTAACTCTAGACTAGGAAAAACTTTGCTACATGCACAAGAAGATCTTTGCATGACAACATCCAAAAATAGGCAATAATCATGCATGTCTACTAGTAACCATCCTCAAGCTTCACCATGAGATCGGATCGTCAGTCAAGACTCAATGTAGGAAAAAATGTGTCGCTATGTCCCTCAATCATCTATCCTTGCGAATAGGTGTCCGCCCAAAACTGGTCATCTGCAATGTTGGTTTCGCCTCTTATTACACGCCTATTTTCTAGGAGCTGTGCACAACAAACGACTATGTGATTCCTGTGACCATTACCAAAATGGTGAGATGTTTTCAAAGGATGGGTATCACTCAAAAACTGTAGTGCAGGACAACGCCACTCGTTAAGATTTATTTTCTTGTGTGAAGATGAGAGCCATATGGACTTCTTGTTCAGCTACTCCGCCGTCTTCGAGATACTCTGCGTGCCCTTCCCCTGCTAGCCTTTGCACTTCCCGTAGATGGACAATAATGTTCTGAGCCTCTTTAAGCTGCCTTTTCAGCCACGTCACGCCCCCTTTATGACTCTATGTAGATAATGCCTCCATGGTCTTTGTCGCTAGCTGTTGTTTTAATTCTCTATTTTCCTGATAAATCTCAATAATAGACATCTTTGATTTCTTCAGCTACTGGGATGGAGTTTCCTCATTTGTCCCTGTGGCTCCTGTCTTCGTGATTCCCTTGTTCTTTCTTAGCCTGCCTCTTCTCTGAGGCAACTGTTGTTCAGAGGAAAACACTCTTGCTGCCTTCCCCTTCTCTATGAATTTCTTTGTCTTAGACTTCTCACGTCTTAAAATGGTCTCTTCTGTAGGTGAAAATATAGATGCTTCTAAGCTTCTAGCAATGGTTGCCACAGGTGCAAAAGAAATCTAATCTCTCTGAGGTTCAGACCTCGCAGTTCTGCCGCTCCGCACACCCTTTCCTATACTCTAAGAAAACACCATGATGCGACCAAGGTGAAAACTATGCACAAATGTTCTAAATAGATGTACCAAGGAACAACTCTAAACCAATTGGATTGGTAAAGGAAAATGCAACAGACAATTTGGGCCAAATTCTACGACTAGAGGAACATGTCGAGCATCTGAGATTTATAGCGGATTGACTCAAAGAGGAGGAATTGCTAGACATTAATGAATTTATGGTGATGAGAAGTTTCAAGTTGATCCTTAGGCTGTTCATGGAAAATCCCTACGTGTGGAAGGGAGGTGATATGATTCTATGTGCAGGCATAATACGAATGCTGCAATTCTTCATTCCTTTGACCTTCATAATAAAATGATAGTAATTGTGGCACTTGCCGATGCGACCTTTATTTAACCACTTGACTTGACAGGGATACGTAGAAACTGGCTTCTTAACGGGATTCAACCTTTGGGAAAAGACAAGCTCCTACCACATATACAGTTCTTCGACTCTGACACACTTTCCCCTTTCCAAGGGCCAACTGGCCATTTGTTGACTTCAACATCACGGTATTATGTACCTGACTTCGCATGTTTGGGTGCATGGATCACTACATGACTCATAATCGACTCTAAAAGGAAAGAAAGGTGGTGACACTATTAGGTTGTAGTGTTTATTGTGATATTGACGTGTTATTTCATTCATGTAAATATAATTAACACATATTTAACATTGTGTTAAAGTTTCTTTTTTATTTTATGGCTGGCTGGGAACTTTGGCAAGTAATATTCATCTTGATACATAGCATTGAAGGCTACGCCAAGGAATATAGATAGTACAATCTAATAGTCATTTAGATCTTAAGGCCTATAATTTACCTACTTCTACGCCTATAATCCACTTATTGCACCATTCAATGTTGAGTAGCAAGCCCAACACAAGTATCACGTGAATACCATGGACAACCATTCTAATACCTCATTCTTAGTTGGAGAAAAAACCCATCATAGAATGTCGGAGGGACTCGACTAATAGAGGGGAAGAAATTCATGGTGGGAAAGAGATATAAGTTTTGATTACTTTTTTGGAAAAAGTAACCAAATTCATGGCGGGAAAGAGATATAAGTTTTGATTAATTTTTTGGAAAAAGTAACCAGCCAATTTATTTGCCACATTTCATGTTTGGTACTATATTATCAGTTAGTTTGTAACTCCTTTGGAAAATTTAGGCTATTGGCATTCTCAAAATGTATTAACAAAAATCTTGTATGAATAGATTTTTACTTTCTATTAAAAATAAAACTAATCTTGAAGTTAACAAAGACTTGTATACTTGACTACCTTGTTTGTTAACTTTCAACCAAAAAAATTTAAAATTTTCAAAATTTTCTTTATATAAATAGTTTACTTAATTTACCCATAAGTGATTAAAATGATGATTAAGTAAATACTATCTGGGGTATTACCAAGGAGGATGGCTCGGTGGTCAGTAGCCAACATGGGATTCAAAAAGAAGCTATTGGATACTTTTCAAAATTATTCAAGGCCGAGGGAAACCTTATTGTATCAAATCAATTGGTAGTTATAAAGTAATATCCTAGATTATTCTCAAAGGAAGAAGGACTAAAAGTGGTTGAACCAGTTACCCTGGAAGAATTACTAGAAACTCTAAAAGTTTTTACTACTTCAAAAAGTCCAGGACCAGATGGTTGGACTGTAAAATTCTTCCTGGCCTTCTTTGATCTCTTGGGGAGTGAACTTTTGGATGCGGTTGAAGAGTCTAGACAAAAAGGTAGGGTAGAGGGAGCTATGAATGCTACTTTTGTTTCCCTTATCCCTAAAAGAGATAAATCAGATCATTTTGAGGGGTTTAGACCTATTTCACTTTATAATTTGGCATATAAGATTATCAAAAAAATCATTGCCTCAAGAATTAAAGATTCACTTTCTACAAGGATTTCTAAGTAACAATTTGTCTTCCTAGAGGGAAGACAAATTTCTGATGCCATATGAGTGGCACATGAAGCCTTACATAGTATCAATATTAAAAAAAGTAAATCCTTGGTTTTAAAACTGGATATGATGAAGGCTTATGATAGAGTTGATTGGGGTTTTTTAAGACTAGTCTTATTACAGGTTGGGATAAGTTTAGAAGCTACATATTGGATAATGGGATGTGTCTCTTCTGCAAAGGGTGCCCATTATCCCCACTCCTTTTCCTACTTATTGTAGAAGGTTTGAGCAGATCCATTCTGAAGTTGGTTAAGGAAAAGAAGATTGAAGGTGTTTTAGTGGAAAAAGGGATTAGTATTATTCATCTACTCTTTGTAGATGATGTATTATTATTCAGGAATGGAACCCTTACAGAGTGGAAAGATTATAAGGAGGTATTGGATCTTTTCTGTTTGTCTACAAGGATGTCTTTCAACCCACATAAACCAATATTTTTGGAAGTTGGTTGATCAAAAGAGGAGCTAACTGAACTGAAAGATTTATTTCCTTTTGAAGTTAAACACTAGACACAGGTTTCAAGTACCTGGGATTCTTTCTAAAACCAAACTGTTATTCTTTGGCAGATTGGGGATGGTTAGAGAAAAAAATTGAAAAAAGAATCTCATCTTGGAGTCATAGATGGCTTACCTTAGGGGGCATAGTCACTCTTGTTAAATCATTTTTAGAAAGCATACTAGTTTATTGGCTTTCTCTGGTGAAGATCCCAAAAAACATTCTTAATAGAATTAGAAGGAAGATGTTTACCTTCCTTTGGTCTGGAAAAAGAGAAAAAGGAGTACATCTGATAAACTGGAAAAGAATCGCTAAACCAAAAAAGACAGGAGGGTGGGGTATTAAAAATATTTTTTCCTTTGGAAAAGCACTGGAAACTAAAAGTTTGTGGAGATGTCTTATGGTTCAGACAAGGAAAAAAAAATTGTGTTGGGATTTCAAATTGTTGGAGAGCCTTAACTTCTTCCTTATCCATTATTTTTTATTGGCTTGTTTGGAAACCAAGAAATGGTTGGGATATTAGAATAGGAGAAGATCCAATGGTTGGGTATCAATCCTATTATAAACTTTCAAAGTTTTTAATTAATGTTTTGCAGGCTCAAGGCATAACTTTTCTTCCTCAAATTGGGTCTGTTGTTATTGATGATCCAAGTATTGGTAGATGGAATAACGCAGAGTCATTTGGTCTAGAGTGTGATCTAAAAGAATAATGGGATAAGTATGTTAAACGATTAGAGGAATCGAGATTTGAACTAAATACATAAAAGGATAATCTAATTTGGTCTGGGAATACTAAGGGAAAGTAAATGCAAACAAGGCTTATGAGGTACAAATGTTGGAGGAGGTGGAGGGAATTCATAAGTTTTGGTACAAAGAATTTGGACTTGTAAGATTCCCTTAAAAATCAAACTTTTTGTTTGGTTAATGTTAGAAGGAAAAAATCTTACTTGGGAAATTTTGCTCAAAAGGGAAATTGTTGAACCAAGTAGATGTTCTCTCTATGGAAATGTTGAGGAAACTATAAAACAACTATTTGTTGACTGTAACTTCACAAAAGATGTTTGTCACTCTATATTAAAGGAACAAAATTTAAATAATGACTAGGAGGGCGATCAATTAATTGACTTCTTTCATAATTGGATTAGGAAGACATAATTCTGGAAAGATTTTCCTTGTTACATTTTTTGAGAGATATGGAAGCACAAGAACTTGGTCATATTTGAGGATCACCCAACCTCATAGATAAAGGTTATTCTTAGAATCCTACAGGACTTGGAGAAAAACACAAACACTACTTCAATTCAACATGAGAGGATTACCTGACCTACTTTATTAGATTGGAATTTAGCAGTAGGTTTCTTTGACGGAGCCTCGCAATGTGAGGGCACAAAATGTGGAGCAGGAGTTGTACTTAAATGTCCAGTTTTGGGAACTTTCAGTATAATGATGAACTGTGGCTTTGGAATAAATATCAGGGGTGAAATTTTATCTGTATGGTGTGTGTTATCATTTTTTGTCTACAAAAAGGTTAAAAGCATACAATTGGTAGGTCATTCAAAGACTATTATTGACTGGTTTCTATATCTAAACAACTTATAGGTGGTTTCACTTCAGCCATGGATGTCAAAGATTTGTGCTTTGAGTGGAAACTTTCATCAACTAAAAGCTCAACACATTTTCATATAATACAACAAGGAAGCAAATCATCTTTCTAAACAGGCCTTGTAGTTAGAGGAAGAAGGAAAATTCTTTGCAACGGGCATGGAAAAGCAAATTGAGAGATTTATAAAACTGTCAATCTACTATTAAATAGGTGCAACAAAGTGGAGGAACCTAATCTTAGTTTTTATCAAAATATTTTGAAATCAAGAGAACTGTATTTTTGTGAATTGTATTTATAAACTCAGTGATGGAGGATGCAAGATAGTTTTCTGTAATTATTATCTCAAATTATAGTAAGCAGTGATGAAGGTTGTAATTTCTGTGCTTATTTTTTTGTAACTCATAAGAGTGTTGATGCAATAGGAAGATAACAAGTGTTGTTCCAACATACTTATTACTGTAAAAGACTCTTTATATTCATTAATATAAGTATTTTTTTTTCAGTTTTGAAAAAAAAAAAAAACAAAAATAAAATAAATAAAATAATATATACCAAAAAAAAATGTATATCTATGCTCAATAGTCAAAAGAACAAAATACAATGAAAAAAAAAAAAGTATAAATCCCACAAGCTACCATCAAATCCACAAAAGAGTCACTAAAATATGTGCGCATAAAAGATGTCTACAAGTAAGAAAATTTGATAAAATACAATATTCCTAGAAGATAAGAAGATGCACAGTAAAGGCATCATATTCCTGGAATGTTTTGATGTCTTTAATATATGGAATCCATTTTTTCAATTTTAAAAATATCAAATTTTTATTAAAATAATGAAAACTTAAAATTATTAATCTTTATTAAAATAATGAAAACATAAAAGTATCTTTATTAAAATAATGAAATGAAAACATAGAAGTAATGAAAACATAGAAGTAATGAAAACATAAAATTATCTTTATTAGTCCTTGTCATAGGCATAGAGGAACTATAATGATCGATAATTCATTGACTACATATTAGTTTGTCTTTTGACCACAAATATTTGCATACTATCTATTGTTGGAGCTAGGGAAATAAAAACATAGATTTTTATATAATAAAAAGTACCATATATGTACTGATCTGATTGGATAAGACATTGGAGGTCTTATTTCCAGCTTCGCTATTCCCAATGTTTTATATCGTAACGTATCCAAACTTTTTTATTGTATACAATCTTTTTGAATCATATATTTTTCCTATGTATTTCTTGAAGGTGGATTAATGCTAGCATTAGTTTGAATGTGTGTCTTAGCATTTTCTGCTAGCTAAATATATCCATAAGTTTTTATTTGTACTAATCATATTGAAATGTCTAGATATCCAAGCTTTATAGTGATCGATAATTCCAAAGTTTATAACGTCCTTGCCGCATGTATTTGTATTGAAATGTATTGACACTTTTTTTGGGGTGCTTGAATATGCCTGACAACTTAAATGTTTACATGATGTGAGGTCCTCCAACATGCCTGACAGCTTAAATGTTTGCATACCGCGAGGTCCTTAGACAACCTGACAGCCTTAAA
This sequence comes from Picea glauca, assembly GCA_000966675.3. Taxonomy (NCBI): domain Eukaryota; kingdom Viridiplantae; phylum Streptophyta; class Pinopsida; order Pinales; family Pinaceae; genus Picea; species Picea glauca. The sequence goes on along the minus strand of JZKD02S0164134.1, from coordinate 284,175 downwards.
TGTTAATCTAAATACGCTTCTCGGAGTACATTTTTCCTCGAAATTTTCCATACAATGTTGCAGTGATTTTGCACAATATTGTTGTCCACCGCCAGTTGAATAGGCATGGTATGTTTCATCCTTCTTCTATCTTTGCAACACAATTTCCTCATTGTTGAAGCTACATACATTGTTTACTGGTTCAGTGAGTGCTTCTTCTTCGATGGTTCATCGGTTGTTGCTTGTTGTTGTTTGGTTCACAATTTGACCTGCGCTTCTTCCTTTCATCATTTTGGAGTAAGTTTCCATGCAATAGTTTCATTTTCTATTCCTTGTTTGATGTTTAATGTTTGTGGTTTGGAAGTAAGTATGTTTTCTTATTTCTATTGGCATGCTTGTTGTATGTTTCTAGTTCCTTCTGTGCTTTGACTGCAGTTTCGTAATCGTTAGAGATACATATGTTGTTTACTAGTTTGGTGGTTGTTGCTTGTTCCTTGGTTCATGGGTTGTTGGTTATGTTTGTTTGGCTCGGGTTTACGCTTTGGGGCCCTAGGCTGCAGTTGGGCCTGTTCACGATTTCTCATTGGTTTGGTTCTTGATTTTTTTTTTGTTTGATTTGGCTTTGCAGGGTTGGGGTCATACATCGGTAGTTGGAGTTTTTATTTTTTATTTTTTTAGGATCATTATTTTTTTTGGGTGCTTTGCAGTGTTCGGCCCATGCACCCACGAGTCGACATGCAACTATATTATTTTCCCTATCTGGTGAGGTCGACATTTGTTCTGCTGTGAGATTTTGTTGGTGCTTTAGTGCTGGCATGAAAGAAAATAGTTGCATGAAAAATAGTTCGAGAAGTACATCTGAAATTACAATATCCATTGTTTTTTTGGTAAAATAAAGCATATGCAAGTTGCATTTATAAACCATGTATGGTAAAATGTGCCCATATGACAATACATGTTTTTTTTCCTCTACACAGACTGGTGTGCACACAATACAATTTGTCTTGTACTTGAGATATGATATGCACAACAAAGATTCTGCAAAATTATATTTCCATGTCTGGAAGCATATCTGGGTAGTTTGGGTTGGAAAACCAAAATCTTGTATCGTGAGCACAACAGTCTGTGTAGAGGATAATGAACATGTATTTCCATTAGTGGAACCATATCTAGATACTTTTCCATGGAAAACCATAAATTGTTTAGCTAGGACCATGCAATTTCGCAATATTTTGTGGCTTGTAATATATTTTGGGCAGGGAAAAACAAAATTACACATTTACAACTATGGATGGAGAAGCACAAAGGTTCATGTCTCTGCCTATATTTTAGACTGTTCGTTGAGCCTCTTTTATTGTATGTACATATTACTTACTCTCCGATGCATACCAACTTCCATTCATGTTCATTATATTTTTTGCGTTCCCACATTCAAACAAACGGAATAACAGGAGAAAATGACAGAGTCTTCACTGCATCGGTTGAAGGGGATATAGAAAGGTGCATGCTTGTACTGTTAGTTCATATTGTGTTGCTTTGTATTTCATTTATTATCTGTATATGTGTTCACCTAGTTTATTGTATGTAGATGTTGCGTACCTTCCTGTATGATAAGTTATCTTCCTTACATGCCTTCCTGCATACTAACCAACTTCATTTCCATTGTGTTTTCGTTGCATTGCTACATTTAAACAAACAGAATAGTTGGAGAGGATGATGAAATCTTTGGCAGGAATGTAGTCGAGGAATTACAGAAGTGGATACCTATACTCTTATTTCATATTCCAGTGTTCATTTTTTCATTTGCTGTTTTTATATTTTTTGTTCTTGTTCTGTTTCTTTGCACCTTTATTTTTAATTTTAATTTTTTTCCCTTCTTTTCATCCTTCAAATATAATACATTATGTGTATTCTGCTTGTTGTTACATTGGAATAATTAGAGTTGTTTCTCTTTATTTTACATTTCCATCTTCATACTAACTTGCCTTCATGTCCATTGCATATTCGACATTGCTACCTTGGAAGAAAAAGGTTGGTTGGAAAAGAAGATGAATTGTTCTGTGCAACAACAAAGGGTTTTGTGGTACAATATTCTAAAAGGTATACCAATTGTCTTGGTAAATTAAATATACAAATCGGGTGGGGGCATATAATATTAGACTTGAAAATGATGGATTGGAAGCAATGGGCCTTTCTTCCCTCCCTATTTCTACTTTTTCCATTTTCTATTTTTCCTTTTTGTTTTCTAATTTATCTGCTTAGTGGTCTTTCCAAAAATGTCTTGGTGCATTGGTTGGCAGACTAATGGTTTCACAACTATGGTCACACTTCTACCTTATTCCATACTTAACCACTTTGTCGATTGTGGGTGTTGAGCTGGCAGGTTCAAGATTGCTCCCTTAGCTTCTGGGGGTCCGCAATATACAAATTGGCCGTGGTGCCCCGCCCTCATGCCATGTTTACTATTACACATTTTTCCAATTGAAAAAATCAGATGCATACAATTTTACGCTTATTTAGTCCTTCTTATGGACATTATACAATGCATATTATTGTTTAGTCCTGATGTTCATCTGCACATGCTTGCATAAAAAAAAAATTGGACTAGTGACATGGCCATGAGTAGTCAATCATCCCAGACATCAGCAGACCGACAAGGCCAAAGGTAAAGATGCATACACTCTGGTCTCGGTATGTTTACGAAACAAATATCCTCGGTTATTTATTCATCTATGGCATGGTGAATATGTTGATGTCATATGCAATACATGGTTTGTAGTTCACAAGAGGTATCAACAAGTACAAGGGAGACGTAGAACATAGCACATGTTCCATAGACTAAGAGGTGTGGTTGCAAAAATTTGGCTCCATAGTTCATCGAAACTATCCGTGTACTTGTATATTTATGCCAGTGAAAGAAGAATACAAAAAGAAAATGAACACTACCATTCACTTTCATTTTATTGTTAAAAAATTGTCAGCAGGTCTAGAGTTGTAACACCCAAAGTATTATCAATAGAGGGCTTGAACAGCCGCCGACCAGGAAAAGTGTTCGTCGAGGACATAATGGTCATCTATAGCACCTACTTGGACAAGGAAAACAAAACTAGATCCATTATGCATACTGACATGACAGACAAGGAGGCCATGATGACAGTCACACTGACTATTTCTACACAACTTGTCCAGAAACATGTAGAAAAGATGTTGTCGGGTAATGGGATATCCATTAAAAATTTTAATATATTTCCCAAAACAATATATGACCGTGGTGATTGTGATCAGATTATTTCTCTCAACGAAACAAGTATTGTAGAAAAAATTCTTGTTGTTTGTTCAGAATATCGTTTCATCCTGGACGCGACTATCAACCAGCTTGCATAGAACAATGATATTTACCCAATCAATACCATTGGTGCAGCTGTCACAGTGGAGAGAAAACTTGGCTCACAACACATTATCCATATAAATGATGGAGATTCAGTCAATGACAAGGAAATGGTACCGCTTTCCATATCCAGTTTTTTCCTTTACTTTTGCATGTGCATGTATCTCGAGTAAGTTACACAAATATTGCAATGTTCCATGTTGCAGCTGCAATTGTTTGATACCTATTCAAATTTGTTTTCTTCAATGGAGAAACAATTGAGTGCATATTCCACTTATGTTGTTCAAAAATATAACAAAGAAAGTGGATGTTAGAGAAAGGATCTTTCAGACAACCCAGGCAACATTTGTAACAGAGTTGTGAGAAGATATAGTACATGATCTAAATAAACTATCTAGATCTACAACTGTTGTGCGTATACATCCACAAAATCATCCTCACTTTGCTTATACAAATAGCCTTCACCAAATTTCTGTGACTTGTTTTATTTTTTATTTTTTATTTTTAAGGGTGGGGGGGTGTAGTTGTGTATTATATTGTTCAATGTATTAATTCCTATTCTTGTGTTCCCAGGTTGAAGGTGTTTTAGTTGCATCGAATGCGTACTCGACCCCCTTTGAACATGTATGTGAGAAATGAAACTCTCCTGCTTCTGCCTCCGCTTTGATAAGTGATGATACGATTGATTGTCTGCGATGTAGACAAAAATGTCCATATATATATGGACATTGCCTCATTGCTTCCATCTGAACCGTGGGCAACACAGTTGTTCATAGTAAGGTTAGACAACCTCTATTACAAAATGTGCTTCTTAAGTTGGCAGAATTGTCATATGAAACATATCTACAAAGAAAGGCAAGCAGTGTCTACATGCTGCGTGACTTTCGGATACACAACAAATTTACCTTAAATGAGGACAATGCAATTTTTAATATCGGTTAAAGAAGGGAAAACAAAAATATCAAACTTTGGCAGGAAATGAAAATACCTCATGTGTCTGTGTAATATTTCTTCAACATCCAGATGAATGTTCATCGAGCTCGACTTCTTGGGATTGCATGCACATAAGATTATTCAGTCCAAAAATGGGAAGCATGGAAGAAAACCCTATATATCCCATGGCCCCGGTTATTTTCTACTGGGAACATATACTAGATGTAAGAGAAAATGAATGTCGCGACGTCTTTTATTTGTATATCAAATTGTTTGATGCAAAGGTCGATGTGTCTTTCTCTATGGAACCTTGTGGGAACTTGCTTGCGGCTTGTTTGGAGTATAGTTGGTTCTTGGTTGTATGCTTCGTCTATCAATTTGTATATCGCGTAACTCCGAGTGTTGTTAGGAGGACACAGAAGAATAAAAATGCAATTTTTTTTCCAGCTAGTTCGCAAATCTACCTGATAATTTCTATGGCATTGTGACGCAAATGTAGTATGTGGCTTGTTTTAGCATTTTTTCTTGATCTATGAACTTGGTAAAATTAATCTCCTAGAATAATTTGAAATCAACGAATATATACTGTGCGAATTCCAATTGTGTTATCATATCAACAAGAGGCCCTTAAAATTCAAATTGGTCATTGTTATGCTAGCGATGATAGAATTTTAAAAAACTTTGTTTTGTTTCCTTCATTTTTTTTAAAATAAGCGATTTAACATCCTTTGATAATTTTATGTAATTAAATTGAACAATATCAATATTTAATATTAATAATTTAGTATTTGAAAACAATTTTTTTAGATAATGTTAGATAGGATGATCATCCGTAAAAAATCACATCTTGAGCCTGCCAGTCCTGGAGTCCATCTTTCAGTTTGTATGTCACGGAACTTTGACTGTTGTTTGGAGGACACGAGACAATAGAAGTACAATGTTGAGGCAGACAACCCTCAATTCTGCCTGCCAATTTTTATATCGCGAAACTCTGGGTGCTATTTGTAGGACACAGAACAATAGAGGCTCAATTTTGAGCTCGCCAGACTGAGAACCCGCGATCCAAAAAGTGGCCAAGTATGGAATGAAGGATCCATACATGCTCTATAAAATCTCATGTCCATACTCTATAAAATCACATATTTAGTAAGTATTGCTTGTTTCTCAAAAAATTTCTAGGTGTGGAAGTTGGTGGATGCACGTGTTCAGATTTCCACTTACTTTTACATCACCAACCCGACCGGCCACTTCCCCATTTCAAATAGTACAAACTTTTTTGTCTAATTAAATTGTACAATATCTATATTTAATATTAATAATTTAGTATTGAAAATAATGTTCTTAGATAATGTTAGATAGTTGATAGGGATTACCATGCGTAAACAATGGAAATCTTGAGCCCATCAACCCTAGAGTCTGTCTGTCAATTTGTATACTGTGGAACTCTGAGTGTTGTTTGGAGGACATAGAACAATAGAAGTGCAATGTTGAGCCAGCCAGCCCGTAGGTCTGCTTGTCAATTTGTATATTGCGAAATTTTGGGTGCTATTTGTAGGGCACAAAACAATAGAGGCCCAATTTTGAGCCCACCAGCCTGAGAACCCGCGATCCAAAAAGTGGCTAAGTATGGAATGCAACATATGTACATGCTCTACTCATGTCCATAATTTATAGTACATATTTAGTATGTATTACTCATTTTTTGGAAAATTTCTGGGTATGGCAGTTGGAAGATTCATTCCTTCAAATTTCACTTACTTTTATATCACCAACCCAACCGACCGCTTCCCCATTTCATATTGTACAAAAATTTTGGCTCTCGGTTTTTTCGAATAAGTGAGTTACCGGCTAGGCGGGTTCAATATTGATAATTTGTGTAATTAAATTGTACAATATCAATATTCAATATTAATAATTTAGTATTTGAAAATCATGTTTTCTTATAATGTTAGATAGTTGATAGTGATGCCCATCTGTAAACAATGGAAATCTTGAGCCTGCCAGTCTTGGAGTCCATCTATCAATTTGTCTATCGCGGAATTCTGACTGCTGCATGGAGGACACAAAACAATAGAAGTGCAATGTTGAGCTAGCCAACCCGCAAGTCTTCTTGTCAATTTGTATATTGTGGAACTTTGGGGCTTGTTTGTAGGGAATGGAACAATAGAGGCCCAAATTTCAACCCGACAAATCGAGAACCCACGATCCAAAAAAGTGGCTAGGTATGGAATGATGGATCTGTACATGCTCTATAAAATCTCATGTCCATAGTTTATAAAAGTACATATTTAGTATGTATTACTCGTTTCCTACGAGTGTTGTTTGGAAGACATAGAACAATAGAAGTGCAATGTTGAGACAGCCAGTCTGCAATTTCTGTTGTCAATTTGTATATCGAGGAACTCTCGGTGCTATTTGTAGGACACAGAGCAATAGAGACCCAATTTTGAGCCCGCCAGACCGAGAACTTGCAATCCAAAAAGTGGCCAAGTATGGAATGCGGGATCCATACATGCTCTATAAAAATCTCATGTCCATACTTTGTAAGAGTGCATACTTAATATGCATTACTCGTTTTTCAAAAAATTTCTAGGTGCGGAAGTTGGCAGATGCACGTCTTCAGATTTCAGCGACTTTTATATAACCAACCCGACCAACCGCTTGCCTGTTTCATATTGTAATAAACTGGCCCAAGTCCAATTGTGCTATCACATCAACACGAGGCCCTTAAAATTCAAATAGCCCACAATTCCTCTTGTCAATTTATATATCGCGGAACTCTGGGT
>JZKD02S0164134.1:195753-206274 GCA_000966675.3 Picea glauca | reverse complement strand
CCAAGTGAAAAGTCTAATTTTTAGAGCAATGTCCCACGACCACAGATATCTCCTCTAGCCACCAATAGAGTGTTGCCAAATTTTCTTTGTTATGGAACTATAAACATTTTTTACTCTTAGAATACTTCAATTATCTCCTCCAGTCCACTTAATCTCATCATCTTTATTCTGAAGTTGAACCCCTGAGCTTGTTAAAGCCCTACAATAGTGTTGGCGGGCGAAATTGATCGTCCGTCAACTGGGAGAGTGGATCCGATCCGGGGTTTTCTAAATAACCCAGGCCGTTTGGGATAACCCACCCTGACGGTTGTAGCGGCTCCGTTAGCCGATCTAAGTCCTAAGGAAACAAAAAGAAAACTACTCTAAATTAACTAATCTAACTAAAAATAACTATTAAAACAAACTAAACAAATCTAACTATTATATATACAATCTACTATCTAATACTATGCTAACTCTAAGAAATTAAATATCTAACTACTAACATAAATAAATCTTATTCACAAATGTACACTATTTACAATTTACAGATTTGAATAAAAACCTGAAAAACTCATTCGTATTTTGTCCTAAGACAACGAGAGCTATTGTTTTTTTTATTTTTACGATTTTATGAAAAAAAAATAAAAATAAAACTATCTAAACTAAACAACTAAGATACTAACTCTAACTACAAATCTAAACTACACATATATCTAACTAAACTACTTAAATTATACTAACAAATTAACTATCACATAAATAACAAACTGACCAGAAGAAATGCTCCAGGTTCGTCCTGTATGTAATGATTGTCTTAGCTGATCGGAGGGAGGAAACTCGCAACGAATTATCCACAAGCTTCTCATAAACTAGAAGCAACTATGCTCTTCAAATACAATTACAGGACAAACAAGACATAAAAATTTACAGCAATCTTACGATTTATAAATCTTCACAGTTAGATAAATCTGCATGCAAAGATCTATACAAAATGATTCAATTAACAAAGAAGAGAAATATGTGATTTATTAACTGAAACAAAGTGATTGTTGTACTTTGAAAATAATGAAAGAGATCAGATATGGATAGCACATTTATCAAATCATATCATCCTGCAATAGATTATGATAGCTAAAGTAGTCTATAATCAAATGCAAACTGATATGCATAAAACTTGAAACAAAAGTTTGATATATTGAAAGCGAAAGATGTTACAAAACATCAACTCTCATCTCAGTTTGTATCATAAATCCATAGCTTGGTTCTCCCACAAGTGAGGATGATGATTATTACAAAAAATAACAAGTATTTAAAGACCTCCCACAGGGTAAAACATCCTTGTGGAAGTTATCAAAACTGTTTACACAAATCTGGGAAAATATCCCAAGTTTCTATCTCTAACTCAAACTAACAACTTAAAAATAAAAACTACATCACACAAGTATCTCCTATATTGTCACAGCATGCCCAAATTGACCATTGCAGTTCGTATGTACCTGAACAAGGAAAAAAATAGACAATATTAGAGGATATTTTGCAGATAGAATTGATAAAAATCTAATTTTAAAGACTAGCTACAGAATCTTGCGATTCTGTAGCTGGTCTAAATCAAACACAGAATTGTATTAAAATCAATTCGAATCTTAAAGAATTAAATTCAAACTATTAAACAAGTATCTAATTGTTATTTGAAAGAAAAATGAATCATTCAAATCAAAATTGTTAAACTAATTTAAGAGCAAACAAGACTAAGATCAATCGAATGATTACAGAGATGCATGTACTATGTTCCATTTGTTGTCACAAAATCAGGTAAACGAAATCGTATTGGATAACTCAACAGCAATGAAATCGTTTCATGGACCAATTGAAACCAACACATAGTTGCTTCAGCTATCCACAAGATCACTTCGAATCCAACCCAAATCAACATGATTGTTTTCTCAAATTGATAGCACTATATTAAACATAAACAAACAATCCATGTTATTAGCGAATCAAATCAAAACTAGTATGTAAATTATCACAAACGAAATCATCGTGGAATTAATTGGTTGATAACAGGATCTGTAGGACTCGTCCAATTGTTTGTTATCGCCAATTTGGGGAAAACACAATCAATTTACAATCCACGAAATCATCACTTGAATTCATTTCAAAATGAACTATTAGCCGAATTTTCTCATCCGAATTCAATAGAGATAAAATCAAAACCAAAAGAGCAGCATCAAATCGATTTTTGATATGAATCCAACTCACAAAAGCAATCATGCTAACTCAAGATACACAACAACAAGAGCGACTCGAACAGTTTGAGTTTGACATAATCGTTATGAATCAACATAGTTCCATGATTTTGGCGAAGATATATTTTGCACAGGTCGGATATAATCCAAATCCAAACGAGAATGTTGACAAAACAGAGTCGTTTTTCCAATTTAATAGACTACATCGTATTTATCAAGCCAATTCAATCCTATAAAATCATCTCAAAAATCAAATCACAATAACTAAATCAGAGCCGTTGATATCCAGCGACAACAAAATCATGTTAAATCAAAACAGAACCATGTTCTAATTTTAGCGTAAAAACCTCATGTTCAGGTTAGATACAAACAAAATCCAAGCGAAAGCAAAACCCATTGATTTCGTTAATCCAAACCAACAGAATTATTCAAAACGAATCAAACCCAGTGAAAACCAATCAATTGCTAAATTGGGCACGACCAAATCATATAACCAAATCATAACTTCATTTAATTTTAGCAAAACAAAACAATGTACAAGATCCACAACATAACCGTTTTGATAATCAAACTATGACAGAGTCATTTCGAATAATGGACAGAGCTAATCGAAAACCAAAACTCGATTCATTATATTAATTCAAGCAATTCATAAAATGAAATTGATATCGAAACACATACCTGGATAATGAACAGACAACTTAGTCATGATAGTTTGGAATTGACGAAGGCTATAGCCGATTCGACATTCCTAAATATGATGGAACCAGTGGTTTTCTTCTTTTTGTTATTAGCTCGAAGCTTGTCCCTTTCACTTGTCAACACTGTAACTCGGTTTTCCAATGATTTGATTCTCGACTGTAATAAGGGAACGTCAGTATAGTAGCGTTCCAGCCACACATTACATTGGTTACATGACGACTGCCCGAGCTTCAGAATTGCAGGCGAGGGTTTGTTTAAATCACCGAGGGTTTCATAGCTTGATCCCTGGGTAGCTAGGACTGTTCTTTAGGCACGGGGGAAAATTAGAAACGAGTTCATAGGGTGGCTCGAAGCACAGACCTTGGGAATAAGGGTACTCACTAGCTAGGAAGCGCTCGATATCAGAGTTCGAGTCTTCACTGAGGACTATGGGCTTTTGATCAACACTAGGTTTAGGTTTATTCCTAGCAAGTCTYGATATCATTCGAGCATTCTTTTTACCTTTKCCGTCGACAATAGGGTTACCCTTGACCTTCTTTCTCACAGGMTTTTTAACAGCCTCAACCTTGTCTGTTATAATGTCGGGTAGGTCGATATCAGGGCAGACCGAGGGTTTGGGAGAGGGTAGAAGGGCATGAAAAGGCAYGGRTGGCCCGACCTTAGTCTCACTGACCACAAACTTATCGATTTGGACATACTCTRAATCAACAAAKCCATTCCGAGAGAGAAAAGCTTGTCAATTATCACCCTGGAGGTTTAAATGATGAACGACGATGAGTCTGATCAGGCCATGGTGAAACAAGCTACTATCGGCCTTCTCTTGTTTAAACCTCTTAGCCTTTTTGTAAAGACTACGCTGGAAATAAAATGGCATGTTCAATGGATAACCCATGAAATTCATTAACATTCGAAGGTGATAAAGGAAAACCAATCCATACTGACCCTCATAGGTCACAAATTGTTTAACCACTATCAAAAGATCATGCCACCTTGGTTTAAGCGTGGAAATAGGCATACTTTTGTCACAGGATGTGACCTTTCATGATATGAACAGTAATGGCCATGGCACCTCAACAACTTTAGGGTTTTTAAACCATCGTTGGCCCGTGGCTGTTAATCTTGTTGTAGAGCTAATGAACTCTTCACTAATTTCAAGTTGAATGTCACCTACTTTGGCCCTACACCCATCAAAGGTAAGAGAAAATTGTTGTGCAACAAACAGATTGAAACCCTCAAACCTCTGTACAAACGTGAGCCAACCATTATCTTGTAAATATTTATGGGCGTTATCGAACAATAGCAGGGCTTAACTATCATTCGGATCTATTCGCACCACCGGTGCCATAGAGAGGAGCATGCGGTAAGTGATGTGAATGAGCCAGGGTTTGAATCACATCATACGTAGAGGAAGAATGCTCAAAGGCTTACCCGATGCTAGGAGATGTGAAACAGGGATAGGGGTAAACATTAATGGCATATCGTGAAAAGGTGGTGGAGCTGGTTCATACATGCACGATAGTCATATCTACAGTACAACCGCCGACGCAAATAGCTATTCCAATGACTATGCATAGGTTAACAATTATGCCATTCGCTCAACCAATGAAATCAATGGTAAGTGTTTTAATCATTCACGTGAGCAATAGTTATACCATAGTTTTAAAACCAAACACATGAATCGAAACCAATACCAAGTGTTGTATGAAACGATTCATACCAAGGGTTTAACCATAACACCAATGTGTTTTTATGAAACCAATGATCAAGTAGATCAATCAAAGAACATGCAAATCTAATCACCAATGCATCACAAACTCAATCACTCATGAAACAAAATTACATAATCAATCAAAGAATGTCAAATGAGTACAGATCAAGAGGTCTTTCCAACTGTATAATGATAAGTAAAATGTAAACGCAATGGGCATATTGACAAGAATGAAAACGACAAATCAGTGACGATTTTAATGCGACTTCAAAAACCAAGTTTTCACACTTGCAGTCGTGAAAACAAGAAGAAAGGTAAGTGTGTAAATAGCGCAAAAATAAAAGTGTCATTTTATTTGAGAATCACGACAAAAATTAAGGTTTTCAAAACACTGGTGTAGGCAGCTTATAAGGACAGTACAAAAAATGTGAATTGGCTGCCAACAAATAGACGTCCCATTCCTTTTCTAGTACACCAGTGAGTTCGAGCTCAACATTATTTTTCCATTTTTTAGTTATAATCCTTGGCATGTTAATACCTTTAGCCTAATAGAGGTAGCTTATGTTTTGTTATTTAAGAAAATGTTTTCTAATATGTTTTACCTACTATTTGCAAAACAGTGCTTTCTAATATTTAGAATGAAATGATTTTAGTATTGATTGTGGTTGGGATATCATTGATTGAAATCAATGATGATTATTTAAAAAGACAAATTAATAAATTTTTCAATCATATGTTTGAAATTGTTGTCATGAGGATACCTTTGATTATGGTTGATAAGTTGGTCTACATTCTTATCAATTATATAAGGTCACTTTTATGTACTACATTATTCTAATTAAATTGCTTTGTTAGGTTAGGAGTGACCATATGCCTCACCTATTTTACAGTAAAGAGGAGGTGTAATTAAATTACTTTGTTAGGTTAGGAGCAACCATATGCCTCACCTATTTTATAGTAAAGAGGAGGTGTATTTTACAGTCAAGAGGAGGTGAGTGGTAACTTTGATTATGTGGTTTGATTTACAATTTCTTAAAAGTATATGATTGAATATTTATAGGATTTTATTTATAATAAACTGAATTTATATCTCAAGGAAATTTCTAATATAGTTAATGTGGAATTGAAAACAAAATATTTTAGTTCATTTCATTTTCATGGCAGTGATGTTTCGACARTCGTTGTTGTTCATGTTACTAGCATTGGTGGTTCCATTTTTCAATAGCACCACAAGGTTGACATCCTTTAAGCTCTTGAAAGGAATAAGCAATGATGGAACAACATTTTCCAGTGCAATCCCAAGATAGAACTGTCAAACCGAAGTGAGAAAGGTTGGCCAACTACTTCTTTCAATTCAGAATTGATTCGATGCCTCAAAGGAAAGGGAGAACTAAATGACCCTATGGAACTAGGAGGAGGAGCACAGACACATGTGAATGTAGGTCACCACAAGAGGAGGAATCAACTACATTAATCATAGACTACAATGTCCATCGACTACAATAAAACTTAGGAAAAAAAGGCATTGTATGTGGCCACTTGGTAAGATTTTAAAATTTGTATTTTTAAATGGTTTGTTTCCCCTGAAAAATATAGGAAAACATTTGACCACACCAGGGATAATTAAGTATCATCACAATCCCTAACCATTGAAAAAATAAAAATTATCAAATTGCAAAATATATGAATTGTTTGTTTTTTCAAAATAATCAAAATAATACATTTTTTGTGCAAAATTTTTGGAAATGGTTTGCACGAGAGGTAGAGTAATAGTAACTCAATGCATGTTGAATCTGTATTGAAACTGTAGTACCTACTTTGGTAGGGACTAATAAATGAAACAAGGATTGTGGCCATAATAACTTTGGTGAACCTCAACCTACAATCTAACTTATTGAAATCACAGTAAAGTTGTTCTTTTTTTTTCTGATGAAATATATATCACAAGAAAACACAATGAGTACTTCCCCTCATTCTAAGAATGGTGCCTAGGGTAAACTAGATTTCATAGAATCTCAAGGATTTGTCAACACATGGCTCAATATTGTTACAACAATATACTCATTAAGAGATCAATATGTCACTTGTGGAAGTTGAACCTCGATGGGGAGGATAATAATCATTGCTCCCTACCACCCAAGCTAGACCTAATTGACAACAACAAAGTCATGCTTGAAACCAAAGCATAGAAAATTTGACAAAAACATCCTCTATATATGTCTTTGTCTCTTGTCCTTCATGGAAAATTTATGTGTGGCTTGTTTAGTCATGGAAAGATCGTGATTGTCCTCTTTTGCATTTTTCCTCTCTTTTGTTTCTCTTTAAAATGTTCCATCATTCACTTTCAATTTATTTTTAGTGCATTCCCTTTCAATTTCCTTTTAGTGCATTCCCATGGATGATTTGTTTTGTAACGGAGAGGAAATATCACCAAAGATTGTAGATCGTAGACACATTGTGATATTTTTATTGATGATGATGATGATGATGATGATGATGATGATGATGATGATGATTAATGCCCATTGAGATTGAATTTGTATATCACACCTTAAGAAGGTAAGGGATTATTTGAAACTCTTTAGAAAATTATTAATGTGTCTCAAATTCCTATTTATTATTATCATTTTGGTCTCTATCCCTAACATTATCTTTTTGATTTTCCACCTCTCGAGATGCAGGCTTTAGAGGCTCCGCCCGAGCCTTTCATCATCACAAGTCCCTAGACCCGACCTTTGTAGGAAGACGACCGCATGGTTGAGGAAGAAATCCCCCCAATTGAATGACATATTGTAGATTGTAGTCACATATGATCTTGTTATTATATTGTGGGATAATTTGATATTAAATTGTTTTTTTTTTCCTTTTTATAAAATAGAAAAGGAAAAAGATAGAGAAACTACACTTGAACACTTTAATATTACAATTTCAATAATTAAAATTACAATTTTATATTTTTTTTTAAATCCTTTCATCAATTTAAAATTTTAGAATTACAATCTAGAAAGTAGTAAAAACTAAAATAATTTATCATATCACCCATATCATATCATCTAAATTTATATTGGAGGTCTTAAAATTAATTAAAATGTGTTTCAATATATAATGGTATTAAGTGAGTGAGGTTTTTTTTTTTTCAATTGAATTATGGATATACACATTGATGAAGTTCAATTTACCAAAAATTGGGGAGGGGTATTTGCAGATTGTTTGGAGATGACATTCTTATGTAATGAAAACATTTACATTTTTTTAACTTGTTCTATAATTTAGAGACAATTATGACATTGTGTATAAGGTATCTTATCTTATCCTCAAGCTATATGGTATTTTGGTAAGATAAAAATTATTTTTTGATTTAAATCATCAACAAGTTGTAAGTAAGTTATGTTCCAAGAACCTTACATAGCTTGAAAATGATATCATTAGATTATTGGCACAAACAAGGAATGAGAAGAACTGAATGCAAAATCACTCAGTACCATTCGTCTATGTCTAGGAGATGATGTTTTGTATAATATCGTAGGAGAGGATACAACAATAGGCTTATGGACCAATATGGACAAAATATACGTAGAGTTGGAACAAATAATGTCAAAATACACCACAACACATTGATGTGTTTTGTATATTAATATGAAACGTATAGTTACAAATATGGTTAAAAATATGGTTACAAATACATTATGGAGGTTTACTAACTCCTATAATAGTAAACACACTAATTAACTACGAATGTAATTAATTCATTTTCCTGAAAACTCCCCCTTAATTACATCTGGTAAAAACTATCGCTATCACCAACTTCCCTTCCTTAATCATAACTTAACTCTCCCCCTTAAACATAAATTGAACCTAACCATATTTGAGATTAACACATCTCATATTCCCCAAATTCTCAACATCAATCTAGCATATGAGTACACATGACACCCTTTTACCTACCCAAGTGATTCATTCCATAACTTGATGTATCATCCCTCCCATGGCCAACACTTCAAGCTATTTGAAACTAGGGATACACATGACATGATCACACATTGACCTATGTAGGCCTGACTCAATCAGGGCTTACTAAAAATTTGGGGAATACAACTTGCCTATGACAAGGCTTACGACTTCTTACAACTTGGACCAAAAACTTATTGAGGTATCGGGTACAACCGAACATGCACCCCTTATTACAACCCATTATTACAATGTTTCATATATCAGGGTAGTCATCTCATTTTCCGATTCTTGTATTTGTTGGTGACTCAAAACAAACCAAATTACTTTTGTTGTTGCATTGAGTCTCTATGTCTTCTTCGCTCCACTTCATTTTATCTTTCCTTCACATCTTCATGGTTTCTCGGTTGCTCTAGTCTTTGTGGCTTCTCATTTCTTCGTAGCTTCTGTAAAACCCCAAGGATGTGCCCCAGTTATATTATGAATTGTAATCATGTTTTGTAGGCTAGTGAGCCGAGTATTGATAAGCTGGTGGGATTATGTGTTTATTAGGATGGAGAGCATAAGTGTTATAGGCCAGGATCCTGTTTTTGTGCATGTAATTATGTAGAACATTAATAAAGATTAAACATTGCTGCGTGCAGACCGACCATGAAGAAAGAGTGATGGGGGACTAAGATTCCACAGGGTGGGTAAGGGAAAAGGGGTTGAAAGGTTGGAAAGAGGAGCTAATATTAAGGGCTTAAGTCCTTGAATAATAATTTATTATTATTCCAAAGTGGTGTGAAATGTATATTTTTATCCTAAGTTCCTGGAAAAAGGGAACGCATACTTGATGGAGTGCATGCAGCTTCATGGGTGACATGTGTCAGCCTAGGAACATGCAATTTAACCTAAGAATTGAGCTATGATGGGGGTTCATTCTCCATTCAAGCATCCACTATTTGTCCTGTTGTGCATCTACGTCTGATCTCTTCATACCCTCATGCAACTTTGAAACTAGAAAACCGTAATGTTTTCCTAAGAATCCGATGTAGCTGTTGTCTGAATTGTTGAGTATGTGTTCGACCTATGTGTGGATTATTTGTCACACACCCTGAAACCAGTGGAAAACCCATGGATTGAGATGTGTCACTTGTGTATCTTGTAAGCCTAGCATATCCACCCTTGTAGAGCCGAGTGCGTACCCGAACTGTCTTTGGGTTGCTTCCTTCTATTTTTCCTGAGTGGAATTGTGTTGTTGTTATCCTCACCTTGTGGGAATTGGGATGAAACTGATTGAAGAAGCGGGTTGTCAGGCCCGTGGTTGAAGAGGCAGGTTTTCAGGCCTATGAGAAGCTCTCTCCAGGTGAGAGAGTCTACTGGGAAGTGGTTTTCTCCCATAGAGAGTCCAGCACCAGCTATGTAGCTCTGAGAATTCCTGATTTGTCCTATTGTCGAGACCCAGAGAGGGAGGTGAAGCACTGATGGACTATGCTTGTGAAGGTGTATACTCCTAGGTGGAATAGGCATGTGGGGAATGAGATTCCATGAGTATTGGGTGTAATAAGGCTCATGGAGAGAATCCTTCTGGTTGTTCTGTGCAGTTTTACTGTAACCTTAGCCTAGCCTAGGATTACCTTTCCTGGGTTGGAGCTTAGTCCTAGCTCGGGGGTGATCCACTGTTGAGCGTGATGAGCAGTGTGGTCTAAGGCTGGGAGGTTCGTGGAATTTCTGCACATAGTTGGTGGAATTACTACAGTTTTAAAGATAAGTATCATTATGTGTTTAATTTCAGTTAAAATTCATGTCTGTGATGCTTGTAATATTATCATGTATTATATTGTAATGATATTTATTGTTAATTCTATTTTAGTATGTATGATGGTAGTAATTCTATGTTAAATGCATTAATTAGATTTAATATGCATGCTATGTGTGTGTGTGTGTGTGTGT
>JZKD02S0164134.1:176662-195743 GCA_000966675.3 Picea glauca | reverse complement strand
GCTCGGAAGTGGGGTTGATAGCCGGGGACGTTATAGCTTCTCCCATTTTCTCCAATCTTTTCTTCGCGGCTTCTCTAGTCTTCTCAGCTTCTCACTTCTTCACGTCTCTTCACGACTTCTTATAGCTTCTCATATTTCCTCTATGCTTCTTACGTATTCGTGGCTTCACGACTTCTTCTTCTTCATTGCTTCTCGAGTTCTTTTTCTTGCTACACGCACTCAACCACCCGTTGATTCTTCTACTTGACTCTGGATTCATTCACATACAAGGAATCGTCATATTTCATCTTCATAATCTTGATTCAATGTCTTGAAATTCATTCATCACCTATCATTTGTTCATTTGTTAGAGTAGATATATCTGACAAAATAACTACATCCGTATTGAGTTATCTAAGCTCAATACCTTTATACATTTCCAATTCCAAGACAATGTGCCATTTTTCTTTACATGGATTTTTGAAAATTAAAATCACATAACTCATCTCATGATCTCACACAAATGTGATTTGACATTACACTTGCTTTACACAACAATGCTTTTAAAATTATAACAAAACAACTTTCTTTCAAAAATATAATAAAACAAGTTAGTGTTTGTTTTTAATGAATTCCCCAATAAATTTTGATTCGTCCTTGAAAATTGAAATAAAACTCACTCCTCTTTTAATTAAAATAATGCCTTTGCAGCTTCTCCATGTTTCCTTGCATGTGGTTTTTCCTTTGTTTCTTGTAGAATGAGACTCAATCCTTTCTTTTTTATTTATTTCTCAACCCAATTTCCTCCCATACCTTATCTCAATGTTTTTATTACCCCTAGTTCCAACCCTTTTTTTTCTTTATCTCTCCACTCGATTTTTCTCGGATACCTTATCTCGACAAAATTTTCAAAATTAGAATAGGGTTTATCCCGTTACCAAATTAGAGATCTTCAGTGGAGGGAACCTTCCTCATCTTGTATGCTCAAAGTTCCTTCCAGAACAAATGTTGGTGACTCTTTATTAAACTCGACTTCCATAATGGTTTATGGGCTCACAAACCTCAAACCCGACTTCCACAATGTTTTATGGGCTCACAAACCTCGAAGAACTCATGACAGATCAACTTGGGGGCTTTGTTGATCTTCCTCTGCATGTTCTAACTTTGTGTGGGTTGGATAGACAAATTATTCCACTGGGAAACCCTAACTTCTCTTCCTTTTCTATGTAGCAGGTTGTTTCAAGAATGAGAGCGACTTTCATATCCCTGCCCCCCAGTGATAGAGTGAAGCCTAGACCCGCTCTGATACCATGTCAAAATATAAGTAGAGATAGAATTGATGCAATACACCACAACACATTGATGTGTTTTGTATAGTAATATGAAACGTATAGTTACAAATATGGTTACAAATATGTAAAATATAAGCAGAGACAGAATTGATGCAACACACCACAACACATTGATGTGTTTTGTATATTAATATGAAACATATAGTTACAAATATGGTTACATATATTAATATGAAAGGTATAGTTACAAATATGGTTATAAATACATTACACTAGGAGATTTACCAACTAGTAAACACACTAATTAACTACGAATATAATTAATTCATTTTCTTTAACAAATAAGTCCAAGCTGCAATCCTTCTAAACATAAAGCAATTTCGATTGAAAACTCCTACACTTATATTATTTGTTGGTGGTTGGGAAATGAAATGGAAAACTCTCCAGATTGGGAAGAAATAACCAATTTGGTCTGTACAATAAGGAAAGCACTCTCATAACTGAAATCAATATTTTCAATACCAAAGATGAAGAATCAAATAAAGACTCGCACCGACCGAGAGCATCATCTAATTCCAAGGCCGGTCTCTTTATCATCAATTCCTCTCCTTGTTTCACTCTTCCCTCTTTTTTGTCACTTACGTAGTGTCAATTCCCTTCTCTCACAGTGGGAGCATCTTAGGGTACTAAGCTCGTGACAACTTGATTGCTCCCAAAACTATATTATTTTATTTTCCTAGAGTAAAATATTCTTATGCTTTCAAATACTTACTTATTCCTATTAATGCTTTTAGAGTAAAATATTCTTATTCTTTCAAATAATTACTTATTCCTATTAATGCTTTTAGGGTAAATTTAGGGTAAAGGTAGTGGAAACAATTGCATTTGAACCAGAGATAGAGGCATAGGCCAAGGCATCATAGGAAACATTGTGCAACCCTAAATAGATAGATATTAGGTACATAATAAAGAATGGATAGATATTGCAACGAAGACTTGTTTAATACGAGAATCTATATTTTTTTTGCATATAGAACAAGCCGTAAAGAAAGTACCAGGAACTTAAAAACAAGTAGAGTGTTCTCTACTGCAACGCCTCTCCTCTATAACTAAGTCAATTCAAGTGTTGGCATGCCAATTGTTTCAGAAACAAATTTCTGTCCAATCCAAAGGATGGGTGGATACACCATCTCTGTTCGAAGTACATTACGTTCATGACAAAACACCAACTGCACCTGTTCGACTTACACTGCCATGTGTCATAGTCGGAAACCCTTCACCGCCCATATCTCACCAATATTTTTTACATTTTCCATTTAGAATCTATGTAGTTTGTAGTGTTTATTGTGATATTGACGTGTTATTTCATTCATGTAAATATAATTAACACGTAATTAACATTGTGTTAAAGTTTCTTTTTTATTTTATGGCTGGCTGGGAACTTTGGAAAATAATATTTAGCTTGATACATCGCATTGAAGGCTATGCCCGGGAATATAGACAGTCAAATATAATAGTCATTTAGATCTCAAGGCCTAAAATTTACCTGCTTCTATGCCTATAATCCACTTATCGCACTATTCAATGTTGAGTAGCAAGACCAACACAAGTATCACGTGAATACCATGGACAACCATTCAAATACCTCATTCTTAGTTGGAGCAAAAACCCATCCTAGAACATTAGAGGGACTTGACTAATAGAGGGGAAGGAATTCATTGCAGGAAAGAGATATAATTTTTTATTACTTTTTTGGAAAAGGTAACCGAATTCATGGCGGGAAAGAGATATAAGATTTGATTGATTTTTTGGAAAAAGTAACCGACCAATTTATTTGCCACATTTCATGTTTGGTACTATATTATCAGTTAGCTTGTAACTCCTTTGGAAAATTTAGGCTATTGGCATTCTAAAACTATATTAAAAAAAATCTTGTATGAATATATTTTCACTTTCTATTAAAAATAAAACTAAGATTGAAGTTAACAAAGAATTGTATACTTGATTACCTCGTTTGATAACTTTCAACCAAAAAAATTTAAAATTTTCCAATTTTTTTTTATATAAACAATTTGCTTAATTTACCCGTAAGTGATTAAAATGATGACCGAACCATGCATATGCAAGCTCTAGAAAACAAGTAAATACTATCTAGGATATTACCAAGGAGGATGGCTAGGTGGTCACTAGCCAATAGGGGATTCTAAAAGAAGCTATTAGATACTTTTCAAAATTATTCAAGGTCGAGGGACACCTTAATATCACAAATCAATTGGTAGTTATAAAGGAATATCCTAGATTATTCTCAGAGGAAGAAGGACTACAAGTGGCTGAACCAGTTACCCTGGCAAAATTACTAGAAACTCTAAGAGTTTTTACTACTTCAAAAAGTCCAGGACCGGATGGTTGGACTGTAAAATTATTCCTGGCCTTCTTTGATCTCTTGGGGAATGAGCTTCTGGAGGCAGTTGAAGAGTCTAGACAAAAAGGTAGCGTAGAGGGAGATATGAATGCTAATTTTGTTTCCCTTATCCCTAAAAGAGATAAACAAAATTATTTTGAGGGGTTTAGACCTATTTCACTTTGTAATTTGGCATATAAGATTATCACAAATATCATTGCCTCAAGAATTAAAGATTTAATTTCTACAGTTATTTCTAAGGAACAATTTGGCTTCTCGGAGGGAAGACAAATTTTTGATGCCATAGGAGTGGCACATGAAGCCTTACATAGTATCAAGATTAAAAATAGTAAAGCCTTGGTTTTAAAACTGGATATGATGAAAGCTTATGATAGAGTTGATTGGGGGTTTTTAAGACTTGTATTATTATAGGTTGGGCTAGGTTTAGAAGCTACATATTGGATAATGGGATGCATCTCTTCTGCAAAGGATTCCCTTTATCCCCACTCCTTTTCCTACTTATTGTAGAAGATTTGAGCAGATCCATTCTGAAGTTGGTTAAGGAAAAGAGGATTGAAGGTGTTTTAGTGGCAAAAGGGATTAGTATTACTCATCTACTCTTTGTAGATGATGCATTATTATTCGGGAATGGAACCCTTACAGAGTATAAATATTTTAAGGAGGTCTTGGATCTTTTCTATTTGGTGTCAGGGATGTCTTTCAGCCCACATAAATCAGTATTTTTGGAAGCTGGTTGGTCAAAAGAGGAGCTAATTGAACTGAAAGATTTATTTCCTTTTGAAGTTAAACACTAGAGACAGGTTTCAAGTACCTAGGATTATTTCCAAAACCAAATTGTTGTTATTTGGCAAATTGGGGATGGTTAGAGAAAAAATTTGAAAAACGAATCTCGTCTTGGAGTCATAGATGGCTTACCTTAGGGGGGCATAGTCACTCTTGTTAAATAGATTTTAGAAAACATACTAGTTTATTGGATTTCTCTAGCGAATATCCCAAAAAACATTCTTAATAGAATTAGAAGGAAGATGTTTAGCTTCCTTTGGTTTGGAAAAAGAGAAAAAGAAGGAGTACATATGATAAACTGGAAAAGAATTGCTAAACCAAAAAAGACAGGAGGGTGGGGGGGGTATTAAAAATATTTTTTCCTTTGGAAAAGCACTCACAGCTAAAATTTTGTGGAGATGTCTTATGGTTCTTGGGCTATGGCATGAGCTGACTCTCAAAAAATATTTTAAAAAGAAAATTGTGATTGAATGGTTCAGACAAGGAAATAAAAATTGTGTTGCGATTTCAAATTGTTGGAGAGACTTAACTTCTTCCTTATCCATCATTTCTCATTGGCTTGTCTGGAAACCAGGAAATGGTTGGGATATTAGAATATGAGAAGATCCAATGGTTGGTTCTCAATCCTACTATAAACTTAAAATTTTTTTAATTAATGTTTTGTAGGCACAGGGCATAACTTTTCTTCCTCAAATTGGGCCTGTTGTTATTGATGATCCAAGTATTGGTAGATGGAAGAAAGAAGAGTCATTTGGTCTAGAGGGTGATCTAAAAGAAGAATGGGATAAGCATGTTAAAGGATTAGAGGGATCATGATTTGAACTAAATAAGGAAAAGTAAATGCAAATAAGGCTTATGAGGTACAAATGTTGGAGGAGGTGGAGGGAAGTCATAAGTTTTGGTACAAAGAAATTTGGACTTGGCAGATTCCCTTAAAAATCAAACTTTTCGTTTGGTTAATGTTAGAAGGAAAAATTCTTACTTGGGAAATTATGCTCAAAAGGGGAATTATTGAACCAAGTAGATGTGCTCTCTGTGGAAAAGCTGAGGAAACTATAAAACACCTATTTGTTGACTGTAATTTCACAAAATATATATGGCACTCTATATTAAAGGAACAAAATTTAAATAATGACTAGGATGGCGGTCAATTAATTGACTACTTTCATAATTTGATTAGGAAGACAAAATTCTGGAAACATTTTCCTTGTTACATTTGTCGGGAGATATGGAAGCACAAGAACTTGGTCATATTTGAGGATCACCCAACTTCACAGATAAAGGTTTTTCTTACAATCCTACAGGAATTGGGGGGAAACAAAAACACTACTTCAATTCAACATGACAAGATTACCCAACCTACTTTATTAGATTGGAATTTAGCAATAGGTTTCTTTGACGGAGCCTCTCAATGTGAGGGAACAAAATGTGGAGCAGGAGTTGTACTTAAATGTCCAGTTTTGGGAACTTTTAGTATAATGATGAACAATGGCTTTGGAATAAATATCAGGGGTGAACTTTTAGATTTATGGTGTATCTTATCTTTTTTTTCTACAAAAAGGTTAAAAACATACAAATGGTAGGTGATTCAAATACTATTATTGATTGGTTACTATATCTAAACAACTTATAGGTGGTTTCACTTCATCCATGGATGTCAAACATTTGTGCTTTGAGTGGAAACTTTCATCAACTAAAATATCAACACATCATCAGATAATACAACAAGGAAGCAGATCATCTTTCTAAACAGGCCTTGCAGTTAGAGGAAGAAGGAATATATTTTGCAATGGGCATGGGAAAACAAATTGAGAGATTTGTAAAACTGTCAATCTACTATTAAATAGGTGCAACAAAGTAGAAGAACCCCGATCTTAGTTTTTATCAAAATATTTTGAAATCAAGAGAACTATATTTTTGTGAATCGTATTGTTAAACTCAGTGATGGAGGATGCAAGATAGTTTTCTATAATTATTATCTCAAATGATAGTAAGCAGTGATGGAGGTTGTAATTTATGTTCTTAGTTTTTTGTAACTCATAAGAGTGTTGATGTAATATGGAAATAACAAGTGTTGTTCCAACAAACTTATTATTGTAAAAGACTCTTTATATTCACTAATATAAGTAATTTTTTCATTTCTGAAAAAAAAAAAAGACTAATATAAAATAAATAAAATAATCTATACCAAAAAAAAGTGTATATCTATCCTCAATAGTCAAAAGAACAAAATAAAATGAAAAACCAAAAGTATAAATCCCACAAGCTACCATCAAATCAACAAAAGAATCAATAAAGTATGTGTGCATAAAATATGTCTACAAGTAAGAATAATTGATAAAATACAATAATCCCAGAAGATAAGCAGATGCACAGTAAAAGCATCATATTCCTAGGTTGTTTTGATGGCTTTTAATATATGAAAGCCATTTTTTCAATTTTAAAAATATCAATTTTTTATTAAATTTTCCATACAATGTTGTAGTGATTTTGCACAATATTGTTTTCCACCGCCAATTGAATAGGCATTGTATGTTTCATCCTTCTTCTATCTTTGCAATGCAATTTTGTCATCGTTGAAGCTACATACATTGTTTACTGGTTTGGTGAGTGCTTCTTCTTCACTGGTTCATTGGTTTCTTCTTGTTGTTATTTGGTTCACAATTCGACCTGCGCTTCTACCTTTTATCATTTCATAGTAAGTTTCCATGCCATAGTTTAATTTTATATTCCTTATTTGTTGTTCATTGTTTGTAGTTTGGAAGTAAGTATGTTTCCTTATTTCTACTGGCATGCTCGTTGTATTTTTCTGGTTCCTTATGTGCTTCGGCTATAGTTTTGTAATCATTGGAGATACACATGTTGTTTACTGGTTCGATGGTTGTTGCTTGTTCACTGATTCGTTGGTTCGTGGGTTGTTGGTTGTCTTTGTTTGTCTCGAGTTTACGCTTTGGGGCCCTGGGGCTATAGTTGGGCATGTTCATGCTTTCTCACTGGTTTGGTGCTTGCTGTTTTATTTTGTTTGATTTGGCGTTGCAGGGTTGGGGTCCTACGCCGGTAGTTGGAGGTTTTTTTTTTTTGGATTATTATTGTTTTTTGGGAATTTTACACTGTTTGACCCCTGCACCCACAAGTCAACGTGAAGATGTGTTATTTTCCCTATCTAGCGAGGTCAATATTTTTTCTTCTATGAGATTTTGTTGGTGCTTCAATGCTGGCATGAAAGAAAATAGTTGCATGAAAAATAGTTCGAGAAGTACATTTGAAATTGCAATATCCACTGCTTTTTTGTTAAAATAAAGAATATGCATGCTACATTTATAAACCATGTATGGTCAAATGTGCCCATATGACAATATATGTTCTTTGTCCTCTACACAGACTGGTGTGCACACGATACAATTTGTCTTGTACTT
The DNA here is from genome assembly GCA_000966675.3 of Picea glauca. Classification (NCBI taxonomy): domain Eukaryota; kingdom Viridiplantae; phylum Streptophyta; class Pinopsida; order Pinales; family Pinaceae; genus Picea; species Picea glauca. The sequence continues at coordinate 187,851 of JZKD02S0164134.1, read as the reverse complement.
GAGATATGATATGCACAACAAAGATTCTACAAAATTATATTTCCATGTCTAGAAGCATATCTGGGTAGTTTTCCATGGAAAACCAAAAATCTTGTATCGTGGGCACAACAGTCTATGTAGAGGATAAAGAACATGTATTTCTGTCAATGGAACCATATCTGGATACTTTCCCATGGAAAACCATAAATCGTTTAGCTACGGCCATGCAATTTCGTAATATCTTGTGGCTTGTAATATATTTTGGGCAAGGAAAAACAAAATTACACATTTATAGCTATGGATGGAGAAGCGCAAAGGTTCATGTCTCTACCTATCTTTTAGACTGTTTGTTGAATCTCTTTTATTGTATGTACATATTACTTGTTCTCCGATGCATACCAGCTTCCATTCATGTTCATTGTATTTTGTGCATTCCCACATTCAAACAAACATAATAGCAGGAAAAAACAACGGAGTCTTCACTGCATCGGTTGAAGAGGATATAGAAAGGTGCATGCTTGTACTATTATTTCATATTGTGTTTTTTTGTATTTCATTTATTATCTGTATATGTGTTCACCTAGTTTATTGTATGTAGATGTTGTGTACCTTCATGCATGATAACTTATCTTCCTTACATGCCTTCCTGCATACTAACCAACTTCATGTTCATTGTGTTTTCGCTGCATTTCTATATTTAAACAAACAGAATGGTTGGAAAGGATGATGAACTCTTTGGTGGGAATGTAGTTGAGGAATTACATAAGTGGATACCTATACTCTTATTTCATAAATTCCAATGTTCATTTTTTCATTTTTTGTCTGTATATTTGTTGTTCTTGTTCTTCCGCTTTGCACCTTTTTTTCATTTTTATTTTTTTTCCCTTCTTTTCTTCCTTCAAATACAATATATTCTACGTATTATACTTGTTGTTACATTGGAATAATTAGACCCGTTTCTCTTTATTTTACATGGTTGTCTTCATACTAAATTTTCTTCATGTCCATTGCATATTTGACGTTGCTACCTTGGAAGAAACAGGTTGGTTAGACAGTAAGATGAATTGTTCTGTGCAAAAACAGAGGGTTTTGTGGTAAAATATTCTAAAAGGTATACCAACTGTGATGGTAAATTAAATATACAAACTGGGTGGGGGCATATAATATTAGACTTGAAAACGATGGCTTAGCAGCAATGGACCTTTCTTCCCTCCCTATTTCTACTTTTTCCATTTTCTATTTTTCCTTTTTGTTTTCTAATTTATCTGCTTAGTGGTCTTTCTGAAAATGTCTTGGTGCGTCGGTTGGTGGACTAATAGTTTTGCATCTATGGTCATGCTTCTACCTTATTCAATACTTACCCACTTTGTCGATTGTGGGTGTTGGGATGGAGGGTTCAAGATTTCTCCCCTGGCTTCCGAGGGTCCGTGATATACAGATTGGATGTGGTGTCCCACCCTCATGACCTATTTACTGTTACATATTTTTCCAGTTAAAAAATCAAATGCATACAATTTTACGCTTATTTAGTCCTTCTGATGGACATTATACAATGCATATGCTTATTTATTCATGGTGTTCATCTGCACATGATTGCATCAGAACAAGTTGGACTAGTGACATGGCCATGAGCAGTCAGTCATCCCAGACATCAGTAGACCGACAAGGCCAAAGGTAAATATGCATACGCTATTGTCTTAGTATGTTTACGAAAAAAATATCCTCGGCTATTTATTCATGTATGGCATGGGGAATATGTTGATGTCATCTACAATACATGGTTTGTAGTTCACAAGAGGTATCAACAAGCACAAGAGAGATGACAAATATAGTGCATGTTCCATAGACTAAGAGGTGTGGTTGCAAGACTATGGCTCCATAGTTCATCGAAGCTATGTGTGTACTTGTAGATTTATGCTAGTGAAAGAATAATACAAAACAAAATGCACACTACCATTCAATTTAGTTTTCTTGTTCAAAAATTGTCAGCATGTATAGAGTTGTAACACCCAAAGTACTATCAATAGAGGGCTTGAACAACTGCTGACCTAGACAAGTGTTCATCGAGGACATAAGGGTTGTATATAGCACCTACTTGGACAAGGAAAACAAAACTAGATCCATTATGCATGCTAACATGACATGCAGGGAGGCCATGATGACAGTCACACTGACTATTTCTACACAACTTGTCTAGAAACATGAAAAAAAGATATTGTTGTGTAATGGGATATCCATTACAAATTTTAATATATTTCCCAAAACAGTATATGACTGTGGTGATTGTGATCAGATTATTTCTCTCAACAAAACAAGTATTGTGGAAAAAAATCTCGCTATTTGTTCAGAATGTCGTTTCATCCCGGACGCAACTATCAGCCATCTTGCACGGAGCAATGATATTTACCCAATTGAAATCATTGGCACAGTTGTCACACTGGCGAGAAAACTTGGTTGCAACACATTATTCATATAAAGGATGGAGATTCAGACAACGACAAGGCAATGGTATCGCTTTCCATATCTAGTTTTGTCCTTTGCTTTTGCATGTGCATGTATCTCGGGTAAGTTACACAAATATTGCACTATTCCATGTTGCAGCTGCAATTGTTCGATACCTATTCAAATTTGTTTTCGTCAATGGAGCAACAATTGCATAAATGGTAGATTCTACTTATGCTCTTCAAAAATATAAAAAAGAAAAGGGATGTTAGATAAAGGATCTTTCGGACAACCCATGCAACGTTTGTAATAGAGTTGCGAGAAGATATAGTATAGGATCTGAAGAAACTAGCTATCTCTACAAATATTGTGCGTATACATCAACAAAATTATCCTCACTTTTCTTATACAAATAGCCTTCACCAAATTTTTGCGGCTTGTTTTATTTTATTTTTTTTAATTTTTAAGGGGGAGGGGGGGGGGGGTGGAAGTTGTTTATTTTATTGTTCATGGTATTTATTCCTTTGTTTGTGTTCCCTGTTTGAATGGTTTTTAGTTGCTTCGAATGTTTACTCGGCCCCCTTTAAACCTGTATGTGTGAAATGCAACTCTCCTGCTTCTACCTCCGCTTTGATAAGTGATGATAAGATTGATTGTCTGCGATGCAGTGAAAAATGTCCATATATATATGGACATTGCCTCAATGCTTCCATCTGAACCATGGGTAACACAGCCATGTATTGTATGGTTAGACAACTTCTATTACAAAATGTGCTTCCTAAGTTGGCAGAATTTCCGTATGAAACATATCTACAGAAAAAGGCAAGTAGTGTTTACATGCTACGTGACTTTCGGATACACAACAAATTTACCTTAAATGAGGACAATGCAATTTTGCATATTGGCTGAAGAAGGGATAAAAAAATATCACACTTTGGTAGGAAACAAAAATGCCTCATGTGTTTGTGTAATATTTCTTCAACATCCAGATGAATGTTCGTCGGGCTCGACTACTTGGGATTCCATGCGCATAAGATTGTTTGGTATGAAAATGGGAAGCATGGTAGAGAACCCCATATATCCCATGGCCCCAATTATTTTCTACTGGGAACATATACCCGATGTAAGAGAAAATAAATGCTGCGACGTCTTTTATTTGTACATCAAATTGTTTGATGCAAAGGGTGATGTGTCCTGCTGTATGGAACCTTGTGGGAACTTGCTTGTGGCCTATTTGAAGTTTAGCTGGTTCTTGGTTGTATTATTCGTCTGTCAATTTGTATATCACAGAACTTCTATTGTTGTTTGGAGGACACGGAAGAATAGAAATGCAATTTTTTTTCCATCTAGCCCACAAATCTGCCTGATATTTTCTATGGCATTGTGACACAAATGTAGTATGTGGCTTGTTTTATCATTTTTCCTTAATCGATGAACTTGGTAAAATTAATCTCCTAGAATAATTTGAAATAAACAAATATATACTGTGCGAAGTCCAATTGTTCTATCATATCAACAAGAGGCCCTTAAAATTCAAATTGGTCCTTGTTATGCTTATGGTGATAGAATTTTAAAAAGCTTTGTTTTGTTTCCTTCATTTTTTTTTAAATAAGCGATTTAACATTCTTTGATAATTTTATGTCATTAAATTGAACAATATCAACATTTAATATTAATAATTTAGTATTTGAAAATAATGTTTCTAGATAATGTTAGATAGGATGACCATTCGTAAACAATCGCAATCTTGAACCCGCCAGTTCTAGAGTCCGTCTGTCAATTTGTATGTCGCGGAACTTTGACTGTTGTTTGGAGGACACGAGACAATAGAAGTGAAATGTTGAGCTAGACAACCCGCAAGTCTACCTGTCAATTTGTATATCACATAACTTTGGGTGCTATTTTTAGGACACAGAACAATAGAAGCTCAATTTTGAGCCCGAGAACCCGCGATCCAAAAAGTGGCTAAGTATGGAATGAAGGATCCGTACATGCTCTATAAAATCTCATGTCCATACTTTATAAAAGTACATATTTAGCATGTATTTCTTGTTTCTCTGAAAATTTCTAGGTGTGGAGGTTGGTGGATGCACGTGTTCATATTTCCACTTACTTTTATATCACCAACCCAATCGATTGCTTCACCATTTCAAATTGTACAAACTTTTTTGTCTAATTAAATTGTACAATATCAATATTTAATATTAATAATTTAGTATTGAAAATAATGTTCTTAGATAATGTTAGATAGTTGATAGGGATTACCATCCATAAACAATGGCAATCTTGAGCCCGCCAGCCCTAGAGTCTATCTGTCAATTTGTATATCGTGGAACTCCGAGTGTTGTTTGGAGGACACAGAACAATAGAAGTGCAATGTTGAGCCAACCAACCCACAAGTCCGCTTGTCAATTTGTATATTGCATAATTTTGGGTGCTATTTGTAGGGCACAGAACAATAGAGGCCCAATTTTAAGCCTGCCAGCCCGAAAACCCGCGATCCAAAAAGTGGTTAAGTATGGAATGCATCATCAGTACATGCTCTATAAAATATCATGTCCATACTTTATAGTACATATTTAGTATGTATTACTCATTTTTTGGAAAATTGCTTGGTACGGTAGTTGGCGGATTCACACCTTCATATTTCAGTTACTTATATATCACCAGCCCAATCGACTGACCGCTTCCCCATTTCATATTGTACAAACTTTTTGGCTCACATTTTTTCCGAATACGCAAGTTACCAGATAGGTGGGTTCAATATTGATAATTTATGTAATTAAATTGTACAATATCAATATTTAATATTAATAATTTAGTATTTTAAAATCATGTTTTTTGATAATGTTAGATAGTTGATAGGGATGCTCATCCATAAACAATGGCAATCTTGAGCCCGCCAGTCCTAGAGTCTGTCTATCAATTTGTCTACCACGGAAGTCTGACTGCTTCTTGGAGGACACGAAACAATAGAAGTGCAATGTTGAGCTAGCCAGCACACAAGTCTGCTTGTCAATTTGTATATCGCGGAATTCTGGGTGTTGTTTGTAGGGCATGAAACAATAGAGGCCCAAATTTGAGCTCGTTAGCCCGAGAACCCGCGATCCAAAAAAGTGGCTAGGTATGGAATGATGGATCCATACATGCTCTATAAAATCTCATGTCCATAGTTTATAAAAGTACATATTTAGTATGTATTACTCATTTCCTTTGAGTGTTGTTTGGAAGACACAGAACAATAGAAGTGCAATGTTGAGCCAGCCAGTCCACAAGTTCGCCTATAAATCTGTATATCATGGAACTCTGGGTGCTATTTGTAGGACACAGAGCAATATAGGCCCAATTTTGAGCCCACTAGACTGAGAACCCATGATCCAAAAAGTGGCCAAGTATGGAATGTGGGATCTGTACATGCTTTATAAAAATCTCATGTCCATACTTTATAAGAGTACATACTTAGTATGTATTACTCATTTTTTGGAAAATTTCAAGGTGTGGAAGTTGGTGGATGTACATCTTTAGATTTCAGTTACTTTTATATCACCATCTCGACCGACTGGTTACCCATTTCATATTGTAATAAACGAATATAAATTGGCCCAAGTCCAATTGTGCTATCACATCAACACGAGGCCCTTAAAATTCAAATATCCCACAATTTCGCTTGTCAATTTGTATATCACGGAACTCTGGGTGCTATTTGTAGGGTACAAAACAACAGAGGCCCAATTTTGAGCTCGTGAGCCCAAGGGATCCGTACATGCTCTATAAAATCTCATGCCCATACTTTATAAAAGTACATATTTAGTATGTATTACTCATTTCTTGGGAAAATTTCTAGGTTCGGAACTTGACGGATACACGTGTTCAGATTTCCACCCACTTTTATATCACCAACCCGACCGACCTCTTCCCTGTTTCATATTATACAAAAATTTTGGAACACAAGTTTCTGAATACACGGGTTTTTCTTTTAAATAAGATATTTAACATCCTTTAATAATTTTATGTAATTAAATTGTACAATATCAATATCTAATATTAATACTTTAGTATTGAAATAATGTTTTTAGGTAGTGTTAGATAGTTGATATGGATCACCATCCGTAAACAATCGCAATCTTGAGCCCACCAGCCTTGGATTCCATCTGTGAATTTGTATATAGAGGAACTCCGAGTGTTATTTGAAGAACACAAAAAAATAGAAATGCAATGTTGAGCCAGCCAGCCTGCAAGTCCACTTGTCAATTTGTATATCGCGGAACTCTTGGGTGCTATTTGTAGGACACAGAACAATAGAGGCCCAATTTTGAGACCACCAGCCTGAGAACCCGTGATCCAAAAAGTGGCTAAGTATGGAATGCGGGATCAGTACATGCTCTATAAAATATCATGTCCATACTTTCTAAAGTACATATTATGTATTATGCATTTTTTCGAAAAATATCTTGGTGCAGAAGTTGGCAGATTCATGTCTTCATATTTCACATACTTTTGTATTACCATCCCGACCAACTGCTTCCCCATTTCATATTGTACAAACCTTTTTGTCTAATTAAATTGTACAATATCAATATTTAATATTAATAATTTAGTATTGAAAATAATGTTTTTAGATAATGTTAAATAGTTGATAGGGATTTCCATCTGTAAGCAATCACAATCATGACGCCATCAGCCCTGGAGTCTGTCTGTCAATTTGTATATCCCAGAACTATGAGTGTTGTTTGTATGAAACAAAACAATAGGAGTTGAATGCTGACCCAGCTAGCCCGCAGGTCTGCTTGTCAATTTGTATATCGCAGAATTATTGGTGCTATTTGTAGGCCACAGAACAATAGAGGCCCAATTTTGAGCCCGCCAGCCCGAGAACCCAGGATCCAAAAAGTGGCTAAATACAGAATGCAGGATCTGTACATGCTCTATTCAGATTTCACTTACTTTTATATCACTAACCCGACTAATGGCTTCCCCGTTTCATATTGTACAAAATTTTTGGCTCGTGATTTTCCAAATAGGTGAGTTACCGAGTAGGTGGGTTCAATATTGTGTTTCCATTGTTCCGTCGCCTGCAAACAACACTCTGACTTTCGCAACCCACAAATTAGCAAACAAATTGAAATAAAATAATATATACTATGTGAAGTCTAATGGAACAATCATATGAATGAGAGGACATTCAAATTCAAATTCGTCGTTGTTATACTTACGGTGAAGCTAACAGTACAAAAACATTACTTGAACATCCAAAAAATGATTGTCTTGTAACTTTTTGTTGCTTCTCTTATACAAACAGATCCTGGAAACTATTAACATTGCTCATTGTATCTATTCCTTGATTGAAGAACATGTTAACATGTTTAATGCACTCCATAGTTACTATTAAGACCAATTCCCACTTCCAAAAATTGTCATCCGCTTTCTCTTTTCTCTCTGCTTTCCCTTTTTTTACTTACTCGTTTTTCAGAAAATGTCTAGGTGCAGGATTTGGCGGATTTGCGTCTTTGGATTTCCATTTTTACTTTTATATCACCAACCTGACCAACCGCTTCCCCGTTTCATATTGAACAAACTTTTTGAATCATGGGTTCCTGCATAGGCGGGTTTAAAATTGTGTTTCCATTGTTTCACCGCCTGCAACTAGCACCCGGACTTCCACGATTTACAAATTAGCAAACAAATTCCCCTTCATCTCGTATTCTTTCACTTTCTATTTACTTGGTCCTTTTTATGAATGTTTAATGCTTTTATATACAGAACCCGAAGTTCAGCAATATACAAATTGCCCTCTCGACATTGTGCTTCTGATGTTCCCCTACGCACAAACAACAGTGGAAATTCTGTGACACACAAATTGATGGCCAATATTTGTCACTGAGATGCAATGTGACCATCGATTCTTCACGTCTCCTGGGTATATCTTCTTCCCTTTTTTTTTTGTAACCCACCCAACCGCTTTCCATACTTGGGCATTTCTTGGAATCTGTTTCGCGAGTTGGCGGGTGCATGAAATGTACAATTCTTCAACGCAATTCACCATCACCGCTACCTTCGTACTTGTTTCCAGATATACAATAATTAATATTTAATGCTAGTATTTCATCCTACAGGAACCATTAAGATTTTCATTAATGCTTGAAAGGTTGGAGAAGATTTTTCATTACTACGAATTAAACCAAGATTTGTGGAGAAGTGTGTTATCCTTTCCAAGTATTCATTTCAAACATGATGCAATCCATTTTTGTGCACCGATGGATTGGCACCTTTAAGAAATCTCCAATTCTTAATCTCTCTTCGTCGTCACCATGAAGTTAGCACTTTTTTCTAAATATGCAATTAGTGATCTTTAATGGTAACAACTCATTCCTCACGAACCCTGGATATTATCATTGATTAGTGAAAGGCTCAAGGATATATTCCATTGATATGCATTAAACCATAATTTGTGGAGGGTTATATTATCCCTCCCCAATTTTCATTTCAAACATCATTCAGAGCAAACAAAAATTCTCGTTAACTTGTGCCAACAGTTCTATCCAGATACAGTAAACACATTCGACCATAATGGCTAGAGGTTCCACTATTCCAGGGCATATTCTTACTAATCATCTCCCTCCGCCCAAGAGAAAAATTGGAGATGGTCCCTTAGTACACCAAGAGATATATTTCAAGCCAAATAATTCCAAGGAAACCTTGCCTACTCAAAGAACCTGCCTAGTTGCATTGATCACTGACGCAGAGGTTAATGTCATGGATTCTGATCTGGAAGAAGATTATTTGATGGGTGATGATATGACAATGGATGATGGAAATGTAGGGACTATTCCCGCTCCTGTGCCTAAATTGAAATCAACCATAATGGGCGGAACTTCTCGGCTCAGTGATGGCAGTCCTGACAACACCAAAAGGAGTTTCAAAAAAGAAACTGATGCTGAACGCAATAGTCATTTTGTAGCTCGAAAGTAGAAATTCCAGAGGTCCAAATTAGTCCATTCTGGGCGGAAGAGTTTCACTGTAAAGAAATGATATGTTGATGCTCCCAGAGATATATTTCAAGCCAAAAAATTATTCACTTGTGAGACTATTGTCTTGTTCTTTGGATATACAAATAACATCTTCATGAATCAGGTCTAGAACTCTCACTGGTGCAAGGTATATTTCTACTAGTTATCTCCTTCCACCCAGAATGGACTAATTTGGGCCTTTGAAATTGCACGTGCAACTTGTGTCCCTGAAGTTTTTTCAACTGTGGAGAGATAGTTTCTAGTTGTGTCATAACTTTCATTTAAGGGCTATTCCATTTTCCCTGCAACATTTTTCATCTTCTTCCTCACGGGAAGCTTATGAAAACTATCAATTTTACCATAGGATGATTCATTGAGGAGAAAACTGCAAGGATCCTACATACTGTAGATCCCATGCCTGTGTTTGTGGAAGATAAGTTCAATGTTTTGGCCCGAAGAACTGGGTCCAATTTCCAAGGATAGATGTACAATACTTGATTTTTTTAATTTTTTTAAAATGGATTTTCTATTAAAAAACTTTTCCTTGGAGTCTTTATTGTTGCTTCTTTTTTGAATTTAACGCTTGTTCTCATTGGCACGGTTCGATGGTCTCACAGTTCTTTGATATTGTGTTTACTTAGGTTATTTTTTCTAATATGGAACATCTAACAATTATATAACAATGTACTATGTCAATCCACTAGGATTTTATGCAAACAAAAAATAGATTACACACAGTTTCAAACCAACATTCAATTCTATTCATAATGAAGATAGAACATAGCAATACCAATGTACAATGTTGCATCAAAATTGTCATTCTTGTTTCTATACATGTAGTTATTAAGTTTTAATACTAATAACCCATAATGCAAGAAGTTTACTACTTAAGTTAATCATTGAAGAATGTATCAAGAACACACTTACACCCACACGTTCCAATAAAATCTAATCTTCAACAAAGCATTTGTTGACAATTAGTAGAAAATTAAGTTTAATACTTAAGTTAATATGTTACATTCATGGAAGAATGTATCAAGATCATACTTACATGCACAGGTTGCAATAAAATCTAATCTTCAACAAAGCATTTGCTGACAATTAGTAGAAAATGATGTTTTTTCAACAATGGGGCTTCTTTGAAACCAATTTGTGCTTACGAAAACTGCCATCTACCTTTCTATTTTCCCACTCTTTTATCCCCAGTAGTTTCTCTTCCTAGTTACTTAATCATTTTTTTTTTCTGAAAATTCTTTGTTGCACGGCTTGGCGGATTCACATGTTTCCACCGAACGCTTCCCATTTCTCTATGTTGTGGGGTTATTCTACCCTACGGACTAACAAGCTAGGGCTTAAACTTGCATGCAGATCATGACCCTTAAGAAATAACTTTTAACCTTCTACCCCAAACCTAAAACCCTTTTTCACATGCAAACATGAGAAGAATCAACTAACCTTTTTATCGTCGGTTGAGGTAGATCCTTCGATGCGCTTTATCCCCTTGCTTCTGCTGCTACTCCTTCCAAAAAGCGATCCTGCAATCAAGACAAAACTACGCATGCATGCTATTGATCTACTAGAGGGTTAGAGATTAAACATAAATCAAATAAAACATATAAGACTCATGTATTTGGGACGAGAAAAGCATCTTTTTATTAATCTCAAGATGAATCAACTTACAATGATTATAGAGACCGGCCACCGTTCCTCGATCCTGATCCTGGGCTCCTCCTCTTCTTTGTCCTCCAACTGCTTTGCTTG
>JZKD02S0164134.1:165565-175975 GCA_000966675.3 Picea glauca | reverse complement strand
AGTGGCCAAAGGTGTTAAGACGCAAAAGCAAACTGTTACTAAGCTGATGGGTAAAGGATGCAAGTGCGGTTGATAGAACACACAATGGTAACGTCCTTCGATGTAAGTTTAATGATCCCAGAGAAGGGAAGCTCTGTGATTTTTCATGTTTAGAGAGTCTGAAAAAGCATAAAAGGAAACTCTATTGGGGTACCTTTTTCGTCAATAGTCTAGTCGATTCGAAAAAGGGGTAAACTAGCACCGTCTAGACGTCAATTCAAAACCATTTTAACGAGTGTGACAAGGACAAGATCACTCGACGATTTTTTCAATTTTAAGGAGTCTGAAAAAATCTTAACTATGGACTCCGTCAGGAATATTCTTCTGGACCGTTTTAACGAGTGTGAAAGAATAAGGTCACTTGACAATCTTTTCAATTTTAGGGAGTCTGAAAAGAGCTTAACTATGGACTCCGAGGGGGTTTCTTTTTCGTAAATTTAGTCCCTCAGGCCCGAAAAAGGAATAAAATTATACCTGAGGATACTCTTCTAAAGAATTGGAATTTGATAGAGTATTCATTTGTTCGTACAGTTGACCGTCCGGACCGAAAAAAGGGTAAACTACCGCCGGACAGACGTGACTTCAAATTTCAGTTTAACGAGCATGAAGGAACACAAGATCGCTCAGCAATCTTTTCATGTTTAGAGGGTCTAAAAAGGGCTTAAAAGGAGACCTGTTCTGTTTTGGGAGTCCGTAGGGTAAGACAAAGAGTGAAAAAAAAACCCATGCAAATGAGGCTCAAACTCATATTCAGAAAAGACTATACGGACTCCTAAGCCTACTATGTTTGTCAGAAACGGCATGGACACCATAATGCAACCAGGAACTACCTAGGGCATCCATGTTTTGGTAAGCTCTACCACCAAGTTGCGACACTTCTAGGACAGATATGATGGTTCTGTGTCACAACCAGATGGGATCGATCCTATATCATAAGAACCAAAGGCAACGAGATGCAACAGTGGGGATGAAATCCTACCCTATATGCTCAGGTTGATTTTTGAATTTTTTTTTATGGACCGTCCTTATGTATATATATATATATATATATATATATATATATATATATATATATTTCTGAAACTCAATGAAAAATGTCCCAATACCTGATCAAATCCCTTCCATATAATTCCGGAACCACTCAAAATGGTTTTTGGTATAAAGAAACTGATAAAAGGGGCCAAAAGGGTGACAAAAAGAGGCTAAAAAGTCTATAAATAGAAGCTGGTAGCTCATTATCACTATTGCTGATTTGGAAATTGACTCTGGAGCCAAAAGACCCCCTTTGCCAGAGATCGTGATTACGGGAGCTACAGTGGACCAAACGGACTTCTGCTTGGACCAAGTAAGTACAAACTCCCCTATATTGCATTTCAATACTTCATTTATTATTTTTGAGCGTGTTTAGGGGGTGGTCGCCGACCTCTAAGAGGTCGGCCCTAGAAAAACGTGGGTTGTCCAGGGATAGCCCGCGGGTACCTGCACGCAGAGTTAAACCTGCGCGCGGGTACCCGCGACTGTCGCCTCGACAGCCTGCAGGTTGCCCCCCCGCGCAATTGAAAATGTGGTGTGCAAGACCTAAACTCCCCCTATGCCTTGTGTGTTGTGCAGGATGTATGTGCATTGGAGAGAGAGGGAGCACGAGGCTACCAATGAGGCAGTGGCTGTAGATCCGAATGTGATGGTCGTGCTGATGCAGTGTGGCTTGGTGAAGTTTTTCTTGTGTCCATTTATGCACGCTCAACCCAGGCTACTGAATTCCTTGGTTGACTATTGGCACTCGGATGCAGAGGCCTTCATGATAGAGGGGCAATCCTTGGTGCCCACCATCGAGGATATCTACTTTTTGACGGGCCTCTCGAGGAGAGGGGAACCCGTTAACTTTCAGACGTTTCCTGCGGGGCCGAGCAAAGTCTCGGAATTGATAGCGGAGTACTGTGAGGCCGGGACCGAGTAGGTATCTTCCTTGGTTCCCGTGAGTAGGATTACCAGCCTCACCCTCCAGACCATTTTATCACTTATTGGGCGGATTACCGGCTCTGCGGCCGTGCATCAGGCTTCGCGCGCACAGATGAACTGTGTAGTTCAATGCATGAATGCACAAATATATGATTGGAGTACCACACTGTTAGAGAGCATGAAGAGGCAATTGACTGATTACCGACAGCGGACACACAGGAACTTCGGGTTCGGGACTATCCTGTGTTCATTTTTCTTTGAGAGAGTTCCATGCTTTAGTCCTCGGATGACAGTACGAGGACATCTGGCGACTTTCCCTGCAGTATGTAGATGGGCAGCATTACTGCCGCGACAGGGTGGTGGAAGGACCGTAGAGGCTTTCAACGACGAATTTTTTGCTTGGTTGTCATGGCAGATCCCCGCTATCGAGGACTACCCATATGCAGGGATCGACTTTTCCAGAGATCCAGCGATACCAGTGCCTCCTGGTGAGGAGCGAGGGGATATGGGTAAGTCTCCACTTGTACAGTTTTTTTGTTTGTATATGTAATTTTTATGTCTTTTTTAGATATATATCATGTTTTTGGATAACATAGTTTTTGATGGGTGAACATTGTGTTGCGTGCAAATGTGGGACCCGTGCGGCCTGCCGATTTTGCACGGAACAGGCGTCGCCCACAGCCAGAGACCACAGCTGTCGCCACCAGGGGAGCAGCAGTAGTAGGGAACCCTCCAGCAGGAGAGGCTAAGAGGGCTCTTAGGCGGATTGAGCGGAACTTCACTGAGATCACCCGCACAGTTCCCATGATAGAGATAGAGGACTTGCCACCCTCCATGCAGACTCATATGGTGGGGTTACCTCGGACATGGGTCCGATTGTTTAGGCATTTGGGTCGGGCTGTACATGATTATAACAGGGCCCATAGGCCCTGAACAGCCTTTTGTAGACTTTCATGTGCCTCGAGCACTTATATGTATATATTTTTTGAGGGCATAAGCCCTAGTGACTTGTTATGGCTCCCACTTTTTGAGGCGCTTGCGCCCATCTATGTACTTTGAGGATTTTATGATGTATATATATGGTTTTTATTTCTTTTCTGTGTCTTTATGGATTATGTGTGCAAAAATGTATTTACATGTGTTTGATCATGATCTTTTTTATGTGTGAGCAAGATGTCAATCTAAAATGTGATTAGCTAGAGTATCCGTGATTTGATTTAGACTCCTAGGAACATGAAAATATGTAATATAATCAAAGTTGCGTTCCAAGAGACGTACCCTAAGGAATCATTGGTGTAAAGTAGGATCGTGCACACGGTATATTCTGTTTAGCTGCGACACAACCAGTTGAGCGTCTAGATAGACCCGGAGACGAGAGATACCCAATGACAAAGCATCACGAAGCAACTCAATAACTGCGCTATACTCAGCAACATTGTTTTTGGTGTCACCTAAGCATATCCCTCCGGAAGATAACAACTGTCCCTGTGGTGTAAAGATTACCCAAGCTGCGGAGGCAAGCCTCCGAGTGTGTTGACTAGCACCGTCCGCATACCCAATGAACACCTTGGACTCACTTGACATCTGCCATAGTGACGAATGATAACATTAATGACACGTCCATGACACGTTTTTCAAAAGAAACGAAAGAAAGTAATAGCACAAAGACTATACATATGTTACAAAAAGTTACCCACAGTGACGATGCTATGAGTAATACTTCTTGAGGTAGAGCCCATTTCTAGGCTCGGCCAAAGAATTCCCTTCAAAATCAACCAGACGATAAGCGCCATTCTTTAACACCTCCTTAACAATGAAGGGTTCGAACCACATGGATTTAAGATTTCCTGCCCCCAGGGGGTCCTTGTCTTGGTCATAAACCAGAACAAGGCCGCCCTCTGAGAAAACCCGAGGATGAACCGACCTATCATATTGACACTTAAACTTATGTTTATGAGCCTCGTTGGCCAGAGCCGCATCGCGACACTGTTCATCAAGCTACTCAAGGTGTACTAACCGTTCTTCAAGTGGAGAAGTGTCTGGAAATAACTGTACTGCCAATTTTAGAGATGGAATTTGACATTCAATGGGAAAGACTGCCTCCAGCCCGTAAATGAGTTGGAAAGGTGAGAAGCCGGTTGTAGTCTTAACTGATGTTCGGTAAGCCCATAATGCCGGGTATAACATCAAATGCCAGTTGGATTTGGGTGAGTTGATGGTTCGTTGTAGCATTGTCTTAAGAGTTTTATTAACTGCTTCCACCTGCCCATTGGCTTGGGGATAGTAAGGTGAGGAATGTTCTTGCCGTAACCCAAGATTTGATATTAACTCGGACATCATTTGGTTCTGAAAGTGACTGCCATGGTTAGTGACAATCTCTCTCGGGACTCTGAAACGTGCTATAATCTGGTTAAATAAGAAGAGAGTTGCAGTCTCTCCATCATCTTTGAACGTCGGCATAGCTTCAATCCACTTAGTGAAGTAGTCGACAGCTACAATGATATAGTGGTGCCCCCTTGCTGATGGGGGGTTGCAAGTAGTGTAATCAATCCCCCACTTGGTGAAGGGACCGACGGTGATAACAAGAAACATGGGAGTTGGATGTGCCCTCATCTTCCGTGAGAAGATTTGGCACGGATGGCACTTTTTGACTTACTCGATACACTCTTTTATAAGCGTGGGCCAAAAGTAACCTGCTCGTAAAAATTTTTGGGCTGTTGCCAACCCAGATAAATGACCACCACAAGCTCCTGTATGACAATCGTTGAGCACTATGACGACCTCCTCATGAGTGAGACATCGACGCAAGATACAATCTACACCTCGCCGATACAAAGTATCATTGAGTATAAGATAGTTCTTGGCCCGATGGCGTATCCGCCGATGCTCATCACGAGAAGCAGAGGTAGGACACTTCAAAGTCTGGAGATAGATCAGTATATCTCCGTACCAGGGATCAGACGATTCAATCAAAAACATATCACCCCGGATAGGCGATTCCTCAGGCACAACGTCACCTGACTCAACCGGAAGTTCCGAAATAAGTTTTGCGAAGACCAATGACTTTTTGGACTTGGCTGAAATGAAGTATAAGTCAAATTCTTGGAGGATGACCATCCATCTATTTATTTTTCCGCTAATAACTCGTCGTGTCAACATGTACTGAAATGGATTTACGACAGCAACGACAGTGGTCTTACGAAACAGAACATAGTGACGGAACCGTTGAACAGCATGGACTGCTGCCAACACAAGTTTTTCGAGATGGGTATAATTAAGTTTCATTCCTATGAGGCCTCGGCTCAGGTAACATATCACGTATTCAGAAAAGGAATCATCTTCCTGAACTAAAACCATGCCTATGGTTGACTCTGCGGCAGCCAGATATAATAGGAAATCCTTGTTATAATTCGGTGGCCATAGCAAAGGTGCAGTTGTAAGGGCGTGTTTCAATGCGTCAAAAAGAGCGTTGTGCTGCTTCGTCCCAGAGAAAAGGAACGTCTTTCTTCAGTAAATGCATGAAGCCCTTGGTGATTTCGGCATAGTTGGCGATGAAGCGTCGTAAGAAGTTCACCTTGCCTTGAAGACTTTGAAGTTGTAAAATTGTGCGTGGAGGGGGCAACTGGACTATTGCCTCCACCTTAAGAGGATCGACCATGATCCCCATTGTTGACATGATGAAACCTAACAAACATCCTGACATGACGCAAAAGCTGCACTTGTTGGGATTTAAGCGAATCCGAAAGTAGCGACAACATTCGAAGATTAGTCGGAGGTGCATAGGATCATCCTTTCGCTTGCGAGAGCGTGATGCTAAATCATCTAGATAGGCCTCGACTATATGTTTGAGGTCGTGAAACGCAAAATACATGGCCCACTGGAAAGTGGCTCCAGCGTTCTTGAGACCAAAAGGCATTTTTCGATAGGCGAATGTACCCCATGGACAAATGAATGTCATTTTGTGTTGGTCCTCAGGTTTGATTTGGATTTGGTTATAACCCGAGAAACCATCCATGAACGAAAAGGCTTCACAACCGGTGCACTCATCAATGATCTGGTCGATGAATGGGGTTGGGTAATTATCTTTCAAACATGCCTTGTTCAAATCACGGAAATCGATACAGACATGAATCGTGCCTTTTTTTTTATCGACTGGCACGGGATTTGACACCCATTGAGTCAAGTGAATAGGGTATATGAACCCTGCCTTAAGCAATTTCTCAACCTCAGCCTTGATAGCTGTTGCTTTCCTAGGATTAACTGGACAAAGTTTCTGTCAAACAGGCTTAGCGTCCGGATACGTAGTGATCTCATATTCAACTATTTTCGGATCGATGCCTGGCATTTCCTCGTAAGCCAAGCAAAAACATCACAGAATTCTTTAAAAAGATCTGTGTAAATTTGAATCTCTTCAGGGGAGAAATCCGCTCCGACGAAGACATTCTCCACGACGTCGGGGTTTCGGGAGATATTGATAGGTATCGTGGCAGCAATAGTCGCCATGTTTCCCTCAGCATAAATATCCTGTGTAGCCAAGAGGTTAATGGGACAAGGCTGATCTCCCATCATGGTGATAGTGAATTCTCCTAACTTGATTCGGTGTAACTCCGGGAGGATGTATGATCTGTGATGAAGATCTTCCCAGGGTTTTTCCAGACCAGTCATTGCTTTGATTATGGCTTCGTCCAAAGGCAAGACTAAATCTAACGAATCGGTGTTGACAAGAGAATCCTGAACCCAGATAGGCTCAAGGGGTGGATCCAACTCTGGTGTGGGAATCGGATCAGGAGTAGCTGAAGTTTGCTGAACCAAAGAGTACGCTACTTCAGCGACCAACAAGGGCGTAGACATGCCCGCATGCCCTGTCGCATCCATCGTGTCTGATGGGGAAGGAAGAGTCCACAGATCTTGAAAGTAAGTCATGCGGAACAACGAAACATGGAAAATCTCAGCCTTTTGGTGAGTCAATATAAACTTGACATTGTTATGCGGAGGTGGGTAATCGAAAGTACCCATCAAATATGGGCACAAACCAACTCCTACATTAATGACACCGGCTTGAGGATTATCAACCATGGGAACCGTGGATGCCCCCAAAGCTGGGTCAGGTCGAGAGAAGGATAACTGATCAATGGTCACTATCCGGCCTTCATGTGGAAACAATAGGACTCGGAAAACTATAGCAACCACTGCTTGCATTGCATAAGTCCAACTACGACCTAACAATAGATTGTATTCGATGGGGGCATCGACTACCTCTACTTCGACGCACACGGTCTTCCCCCCTAACTGCACAGGGAAAGAAGGGATGATGCCATGCAGTCGGAAAGAACGACCATCGAACGCAGTGAGGAGAGTAGGTGACGGAGACAACTCAGGTTGACCAATGGCTTTCCAGCATGCTAATGACATAACGCAAGTCAAAGCGCCCTCGTCTACCACCGTGCGGAAGATATTCCGTGTAAAAGTTTTCGTGGGGTGAGCCACTACTATCTGAAACACGACATGGTAAGGCAAACGAGGTTTCAAGTCAGTCGTGTCTAACATGATGGTACCCGGGTTACAGGTCTTAGTAGAGCCTAAAGTAGTCAACAAGGCTTTCCTCTGAGCAGGGCAACTTTGGAGGACCTCCAAAGCAGACATAGCACAAGGGGTTTGGGATAAATCTTCCACCACAGAGTAGTTATGGGCGGCCCTTGCGTTTGGATTGTGAGAATCCCTCTTAAACGCACATTTTGGGATGCATGTCATTGTTTCAACCAACGTCTTCTCGATCTGTAGAGGAAGAGATGGGATATCGGCTTCTTTTCCCTTCTCAGAGGCGTTTGGCTTGCTATAGTCGTGCACTCTAGTCATTATGAAAGCATCACTTTTCACCATATATACCTTCGTGGAAGATGAATTTTTTGGGGGAGGGTAGTTTTCTTGGCTGCCCACCTCGGCACTTGTAGAGGCTTGAGTTAAATTTTGCCCATGCTGAAAGGGATTAGTCAACACGGCTTGATGCTGCTGCGTGACAAACTTCTGGGCCTCTTCAAGTCGAGGGCATAGGTGGGATGGGTGGTCTTATGCACATAGGTTGCATGGATACCTCACCTTCCTCTTTTCTGCGGTGCCCTCGCCATCATTATCATTTGGTTTTTTATCCCCCTTACTCTTCTTGTGTTGTTTTTTCTTCTCTTCGGGCTGTTGGTTGGCCTTTGGGTTAGTCGTCTGTACAGAGTGTACTTCCGACATTTGAGTAGGGGGAACAGCCAAAGCAGGGGTCTGGCTGGCCGTTGAGTGTTGTATGGATAACTGTTGCAATTGTTTTGTCAATTGCTCAGCAGGCTTGGTTTGTGCCGAACCAACTATACCATCGGCATGTGGTCCGGCTCTCTGTCTGGTTTTATCCAGAATCGATCATGGTGCATCCGGCAGGATGGTGTAGAATAGACCAGACTGAGAGTAGATAAGCTCAAAATGTTGAGCCCTCATGATGGCATCTTCCTCAGAAAACACCCCTGAAGTTTCGACGTCTTTGGATAACTGCGGAACTAAAGACTTAAGGAACCACTCAAGCAGGAATGCTGGTGGGATGGGTACCTTGATAAGACTCTTTCGACGTCACCACTCTCGAATATGATCCGAGATATGGTCTGCTGACATCTATGAGAAATTGGCTAGCAACTCTGTGCCGGCGTCGTATCTCACAGGTAACTGGAAATGGTTAAGGAAAGCCATCACCAGTTCGCCAAAAAAGGAATATCGTGAATGATCAAGCTCTATGTACCATTTCGCGACACTCCCAATAAGAGTGCGTTGAAACAATCGCAACTGGACGGAGTCATCTTTCAGTGAGTTAGATGAACACCATAAGTGGAAAGTAGTCACGTGATCACCTGGATCTTCATTAGGCTTGGCCTCAAACTTTGGGATGTCCGAAGGCAACTTCGTCGGCATAGGAGGCCAACGCAGATCGTGACAGATAGGATCATTCAACAACTGTGTTAAATCCGGAAAGTGTAACGTCGCCAAGAAAGGTAGTTTAGGTTGTTGCTGATAGCCGGGATAAAAGGGTCCTGGGGTTTGACTGGCACCAGGTTGCCAAGAAAATTTTGGCTACTAGCCCAGGTTTTGGTAGAAACCGTGGCCCTGACCAGCGTAAGGGTTTTTCATTTGAGGAGACATCATTTGTTGATTCCCCGTGAAGGACATAGGATGTTGGGCGTTCATCGTGTTTGACGGACTTTGGGAAGGATTACCCCATGCCGGTCCCGAGGGGAGAGGCATGGAAGTCTGTCTGGGGTTCCATTGACTGTGGAAAGAATTACCCCAGAATGGCATTCCATATGAAGGAATGCATCCTTGTCCTGAGTTCCAAGGTCCTGGTATATGTGCCCCCAGCGCAGGAATAGTACCCTGTGCCGGCGTAGACTGTCCAAAAATGGGTGTGTCCCCCGATGGGAAAGCAGTGGATGCGAAAGTGTTATTACCAAACGTCTCGTTCCAAACAAACGGCGACGAACTTACCAGCAGAGTTTGCGTAGGTGTTCCTTGACTCCCGGCTCCAAATGGACTCGTCTGTGCAGGCAGCCCGGCAGACTGCTGATGCAATCCACCAAGCGATGGGGACGAAGGAGGGATATGACCTTCAGCGTAAGGGAAAGCATTGAAAGGGACAGGAATGCCCCCAAGTTGACCTTACAGAGAAGCGTTAGAGCTCCCTGCTCCCAGACCCAAAGTCTGTGAAGTGGAGGAAGTGAGTGCAGGACTTGTACCTGAACTAGGCATATCGTATGAAAATGGAGGGCCTGTCGCACTAGGTGTGTAAGGAGGTGTGGCCATCGTGATAGATGGGGTCGGTCCACTGTGCGACGTAGTTGCGGCCGAGACCATGGTGGCCCAGACCGTCGACAAAGGTAACTTAGGAGAATCTTCTTCTGTGGTAGCAACAATGATGGGAATGGAAGAAATCCCAATTGAAGTAATAGTGTTTGGTTCCATCACTGGGTTAGGCGTTGATAGGCGTTCGTAAAATTGAATTGGCACAATAATGTCCGGCCAAATATCAGTGTCTGAGGTTTCAACCGATCCAAGATTGGTGGTTGATTCCTCCGGGAGTTGTTCGGGCTCAATGGTTTGAAACCCAGTTGCTTCGAAAGACCCTCGTTGGTCTAACTTCCGCCTTAGTGGTGGCGGGGGTGTCTCCAGTATAACCGGTGGTAGGCCTAGAAGCCTTCGTGACCGACGGAGCTCTGAATCCTCCACTGTGTGAGAAGATTCACGACACGCTAAGGTATTCTACACGAAAAAACAGTAACACACACTAAAAGAAAGCCCCTAGAAGATAAATCAAGCAAGCACTAAACTAGTTGGAAGAACAGTTACAACAACCAACACTAGAGCAACTTACCGGTGCAAGTGCAACTC
>JZKD02S0164134.1:108754-124083 GCA_000966675.3 Picea glauca | reverse complement strand
GACGGGAGTCGGGACGCTGTGAAAGGACGACCGGCAAACGTCGGTTTCGTTTGGCCTTTAGCCAACGCCATGCAATTAATAGTCGTTGATATCAACGTAACAATTGTCATTTTAATTAAAGAATGTTGGTGCATTATAGCATTTGAGCCAGGAGTAGGGGTGGGAAAGTCAGTTGCAAGTTTTCAGTGTTATTGAATTCGAATTTTGATTCCTCTAATTAACACGAATTCCACTCATGTGAACGCTGAATTGAGTTTGCTTGGCCAAATTATGATGCAGGGGTGGGATATACATCTCTAGATGGGCGCTATGTACTTATTAAAACATTCCTTGAAATCCAACCTATTTATTGGATGTCATTGGTTATTATACTGGTTTTTGTTCTCAACACGATCATATAATTAGTATTCACCTTCCTTTGGTCGGGTAGTAGTGATAAACATCATCTTCATCTTTGTAGATGGGAGAACATTGCAAAACCTAAGCCTTTGGAAGTTGGGGTTTAAGGAACACTTTTCATTTTAATAGATTGTTGGCGGCTAACTCTCTATGGCGAGTTTTGATGAAGGATGACATTTGACATAGGGTCATAAAAGGAAAATTCATCCCTTTTTGCTTGGTGTCTATTTGGTTAAGATCGTCCACTCAAACAATGACATCTACTTCTCAGACCTAGAAAATTATATTGAAGTATTTACATCTTATAACTCATTGGTTGAGTTGGAGTCCTGGGTTAGGTCATTCGGTTTTAATAGGAAAATATATGATATTAGGACTGGGGAACTCCTCTCTTCTTTCACAAGAACTCTTAACTTCTTTAAAGCAGAGAAACATATGCTTTTTTTTTCAAGCTAGAGGAAATATCCAACCATGAACTATCTGCTCAA
This sequence comes from Picea glauca, assembly GCA_000966675.3. NCBI lineage: Eukaryota > Viridiplantae > Streptophyta > Pinopsida > Pinales > Pinaceae > Picea > Picea glauca. The sequence goes on along the minus strand of JZKD02S0164134.1, from coordinate 123,196 downwards.
AGTGGAAAGAAAGTGACGATCTTGGTCTCACTGGAGATTTGGAAAAGAAATAGGACTCTTTTTGCAGGGGTTTAATTGGCTCGGGGGTTCAATTACAAGATAGACTTGATGAGCTAAAATGGATCAGGGGTGACAAGTCAGGTACTCTATCTGTCAAAATTGTTTATTGGGCCTTAGCATAAAAAATATGGCAACAACCTATTGGAGGTTGGATGAGAAAACTGTGCACCTGGGATTTATCTCTCAAAATAAATTTATTCATTTGGTTATTGGTGGAAAACAAAATACTTACATGGGATAATTTACAATGTGAAGGATGGGAAGGGCTTAGTATGTGTCTTTTATGTTCAAAGAAACCAGGGCCTAGTTGGTCAAGTGCTATTTCACTCAACAAATATGGCACAAGATTATAAGAGGGCTAAATTTAAGGAATGTATGGGAGGGGAATACATTGAATGATTTCTATGAAAGTTGGATAAAGAAGGTGCCTAAGTACTCCACCCGTCCATCTATTATTAGTTGGCATGTTTGGTTGGAATGTAACAAGGTAATATTTGAAAATGAGAGTCCTTCTATCTTTTCAGTTGTATACAAGTCACTTGGAGGAATTGATAGACTTTTAGAATCTCAGAAAGTGTCAACTACCTGATCCATTAATTCATCATCCCAAGAAATGTTTACTATGGGATGGTTCGATGAGCAACACACTCAAATGGACAATAAAGTGGTGCAGGTGGGGTGATTAGGATCAATGATCAAATTCTTTTTAAATGGAAATTAAATTGTGTCCCAGGCACAAATACTAGGGCTGAATTATTGGTAGTTTGGGAAACTCTTATTCTGGCATCTTGATTGCATATCATTGATATTCAAGTTTTTGGAGACTTTAGAATAATAATTGACTGGTTTAATTTCAAAGGGAAGTTGCAAGTAATTTCCTTAGTTTGTTGGAAGGACAGAATCAAAGATCTCAACAAAACATTCAGATCAATCAACTACTCACACATTTACAAAGACTTTAACAAGGAGGCAGACATCTTATCCAAGAAGGCTCTCGAGATGCAAGAAGAAAAAATAACTTATAACTAATGGAAAGAAAGAAATTAGGGCCCTTCTCTCTTCTTAAATCTATATTAGATCACCTTTGAAGATGACATTATCTCTTTTTGGGGGTTGAATCGGACAAAAACATTAGAGATAGATGATGAATATGGTTTCACTATTTTGGATGATCATGTGGGGATAGTTTATGGATGATCATGTGGGGATAGTTTATGGGACTTAGATGTTTCTCTTATTATCATGAACAATTGTTGCTATTTTTACATTAAACATCAATTATTATTATTTTTTTTAAATATTTAAATTTATTTTTTATTATTTTTTTAAATATATTTATCTGTATCAAATTGAAGCGTTATTGTGTAGCCGATTGAAGTGTTATCGATTTTGGTCTTCATGGATGACTCTCACTCTTTAATTCGTTTGGGAGGTGGTATTATCCACTTTTGGATTTGAACCTGTGACTTCTTAAGAGAAAACACATGTTCTTAACCATTAGGCCCACTCAGACTATAATGTTCTTAACACATGTTCATATGAATATATCAACTATGTTTCTCAATAATATAACTCTAGTGGTTTCTCTTGTGTGGTGGTGGATGGTTACAAGTGACAATTCATGGCCCGAAAGAGAGATAAGTTTTGATTATTTTTTGGAAAAACTAACCGACCAGTTTATTTGCCACATTTCATGTTTGTACTATATTATCAGTTAGTTTGTAACTCTTTTGAAAATTTAGGTTATTAACGTATGCTCAAATTGTATAAAATAAATTCCTGCCATTTAATAGGAATATATTTCCACTTTTTATTAAAAATAAAACTAAGTTTGAAGTGAACACTTTCTATTAAAAATAAAACTAAACTTGAAATTAACAAACTTGAAAGACTTGTATACTTATTACTTTGTTTATTAATTTTTAATCAAAATGATTTAAAATTTTCAAAATTTTTCATATATAAACAATTTACTTAATTTATCAGGATTAAAATGATGATGGTTATGCACAAAAAAATATATATAAAATTTTCAAAATTTTAGATATATAAATAATTTATTTAATTTACCAACAAATAATAAAATGATGACAGTTATGTTTATTAAAATTTTCAAAATTTTTCATATATAAATAATTTACTTAATTTACCCACAAGTATAAAATTGACAATTATACTTATTGAATTAGTTAATAAAAAATAAATAAAATAATAATAAAAAAAAGTGTATGTCCATCCTCACTAGTCAAAAGAACAAAATACAATGCAAAAACCAAAAATATAAAACCCACAAGATACCATCAAATCCACAAAAGAATCACTAAAGTCTATGTGCATAAAAAATTGTCTACAAGTAGGAAAATTTGATAAAATACAATATTCCCATAAGATAAGAAGCTGTATTTGATAAAATACAATATTCCCATATGAAAACATAGAATTAAAATAATGAAAAATTAAAAATATCAATCTTTATTAAAATAATGAAAATATAAAAGTATTTGATTGATTTTCAGTTATAATTTTCTCAAAAAACATCTTAACAAAATTGTAATTCAATTTAAAGATAAATTTGAACAGTTCACATGCTCATCACTGCATTCAGCATTGAGGAGTATTAGTCCCTCTTGTTTTCAGATGCCAAAGTCTCCTTCCCTCTTGTTTTCGGATGCCAACAAACTATAACACGATGCACACAATCAAATTGATCAGCAATTTGCAATAACCACCATAATTTATGAACAAATAAATTTCACTATGAAAAAGAATATAACAAATGTGCACTCCGGACAAATAAGATGAGCTGCACAGAGTTAGCAAGAGATATAAGAAAACAGTTAAAAAGTTTGAAGCAAGGGAGCTATGTCACAAAGATATGTCATTGGAATTTGTTAAGTACAGTGACAATCAAATTACCTGCTCTTACCTGTTACCAGGAGTGAGAAAATTGCAATTGAAATCGAACAAAACAATGAGATGATGTCATAACAGTGTACAAGAGTGAACAATAGAGCAAAATTGACTGCGTTGGGAGGTAAATAATTCTGCACCATCAATGTTTTCCAAAAGATAATGGCAAAAGTAAGGAAAGACGAAAAACATGAAGCCAGGCCAAAAAGGACAATAGCTATGGAGTTTGGTCCAAAGACGAATCATCTTAATAACATGGATGTTTGTTGTGATATTAACATTGCAGCTCTCTCCAACGATCTGGCCATAATCATGACAGATTTGCTATAATCCAGTCCAGTGATTGATATAAGTAATAAATAATAATGACAGATTTTACATTTAGTAAAGCTTACCTATGCAACCGCTGCAGGTAATACTGACTTAGAAATCGAGAGGAAAGCCATTGCACAAGATTCACACACAATAATAGAACGTATTACACAGACAAATGGAGGTTACATATATAGCATCCAGAGAGCACCGACCCCTAACAATCTAGATCCTAAGAAAGTGGATCTGATTAGCTAAAAATAGTTAACTTAGAAACTCATAGTTATAATAGCTAACTCACAGTTACAACAGCTGTAAGGCTAACTCACAGTTACAAAGCTGTAAGCATTATCTCTAACACCCTCTCTGAATGCTTACATTACAAATATTACAATCACAAATTACAAAACATAACAAAAAGTATACAACACAAATTTTGTCATGTCTGTCTCACTAGTCCTCATATGCAGTTACACCCATCTCTGAACTTCATAGACATGCTTTGTTTCTCCCATCATCTTCGAGCTACCACTTCATACAGCGCAAATACAACCGCTTCCGACCATCTTTGAAGTATCTATAGGATCAATGATTCTAAACTACCCTGAAGAATAGTCTCGACACTGAAACAATCAGTAATCGATCTTACAAAATGACCTTTTTACACACACTCATCAATACAATGATAACCCTTATAGCACCGAAATACAACAAAAATCTCCAGCTTTTAATAGACTTCAAACTAGTTATCAAACTAGTTATGTGTTCGTTCTTATAGCTTCAAAGAACATCAAGATCTACATACTTGAGTTATATCACTTTGTTCTTGACAATATAATTTTACAAACAAAAAATAATATATCATACACAAATCACATCACACTATATGTAACACTACAACAAATTTACCAAACCAACTCAAACACTTGCCGAACATAAAGTCCGCCCATTGCAACGGGAATAGAGTTTCGGCAGAAAGAAAATCGAACTCTGCTGTCAACACCAAAGCAGATCTGGATCTCTTTTCTACCACGCAGCTGTCACTGATGAACGAATGCACAGGCGTCTAAACTCTCACAATTTGATCAGCGAATATCTGGGCAGCTATACCCTCGTCAGTTCTCCTACGCAGTCATCCTTTATTCACAAGGAGAGTCTCCCCCTGCAGCAATCTCACAAAACACACAGAAAAATTTAGAAAATCAAACCCTCTAACCTAATCTACTCCGACAGCGGAATCAACTTATCACTCTTCTCTCATCTTCCAGCCCCTCTCGTGAGAGAGTCAAGGCGGTCTTTACTCTGATACCAACTTAGAAATCAAGAGGGAAGCCATTGCACAAGATTCACACACAATAATAAAATGTATTATACAGACAAATGGAGGTTACATATATTGCATCCAGATCACGGACTCCTAACAATCTAGATCCTAAGAAAGGATCTGATTAGCTAAAAATAGTTAATCTAGAAACTGACAGTTACAACAACTAACTCACAATTACAACAGCTGTAAGGCTAACTCACAATTACAACCGCTGTAAGCATTATCTCTAACATACTGCTATGCAGTCTTGTTATTAACAGTATTATAACAAGTAGAACATTTGAATCAATTCATAGTAAGTCTACAAGTCATGTGCAAACGATGAGACAATACAGTGCAGAAGTTGAGATTGGGGAATGTTCACGTTCTTCAGGACAATGTTAAACTCCCACACAGTTTCTTTCCAAAAATTTTAAGCTACTAATGTTAATGTTAACTGTTTCCTGCTTACTGCCTGCGTTTTCTGAGGATACTGTTATGTTGAAAGTATAGTCACTGACGAAGCGACTATGATTTCAAACAGAGAAAAGCACATGTTCATAATCAAAGGTTTGAATTCACTCAACGTGTTAAACATAGATGTGCACTGATTTTGTTAGAGCTGGAGACGCATTCACCTACCCGAACAAAGTAGAGCCAAATAAATCAGGTCCGAATGCGATGGGTTCGAATCCGGGGACTATATAGGCCGCTTATTCTGAGAATTCTCCTGTAGGCTATGCGGATCTGGGGATAAGCTCTCATCAAGTACATGGCCGTTTTATCCAATGCGATCTTTATGTTTAACACCAAATCGCTCAGTTGTCTGCAGGGAGGGAAATACAACGCCAGGGGAACAACCGAGAAGCAGAAAACAATTGCGATCGGCGCCATCTCTCTGATTTTATCTTACCTGAACAATTGCGATCGGCACATCTCTCTGATGTTATCTTCTATTGGCTTGCAAATTTGCACATTTATTTAAGCCAATGGCTCTCGTGGATTGTTATGCTTGCCAGCTCCATCCTCACGCTGTGGGACCGTGCAGTGTAGGAATGTTGGTTATAAAGAATCTATCCACTGGGTGGATTGTGGACGATGGAGAAGCACAATGATATGATATATATTGTTACATATTATTAGCACAGTCACAAATTTGTGGTTGGTAAATGCCTAAAGGATGGCTTGTAAAAAGAAGGTTTGTAAAATTTGGGAAAGAGAAATGGCCCGAGTAAAAAAATAAACATGTAAACTGATGTCTTTATAATAGTGAGGAAGTTAGTGGTTGAAATCACAACCATTGATTTATTAGAATTACTAAAAAAACTTTTATGATATAGAGCATAATAATTTAATATATTGATTTGATATATATTGTAAAAATGATGATTATTGATGATTGATTGTTATAAAGAATCTATTCATCTTAAATCTTCACCCTATGAATACAAAACTAAGTATTAATGCATAATTCAACATTCTGTAATTGAATCTGTCACTTGTAAACATAATTTTAAAGAAAATAGTTATAATTTATGTTCCTCAAAATCTTTCTCTATGTTGATTTTTTGTGAAATCCTTCTGTTTATGCAATTATCTTACATGTTTCAAGATTGGTATTCTTGTACACAATGAACATTCCCATCATATGATACTATGTAAACATTTTACTTTATGAGCTATTTCTCCTCACTTTCATCATAAACCATAATACCATCATGGAGATTTGTACCATGATCAAACAAAGTGGTAAATTCATGGTTGATAGGTATTTTTTTTTATTTTATTTTTTTCAATTTTACAGATATACTTTTAAGTGTTTGTTATGAGATAATTTCTGTTACTTTATTCATTTTGACATTTAAATATAAAATACAGTGAATTGATAAGTTTGCCTTGCATATGCTAAACAATTCTTTTTAATATTTATAATGAAATGCTTTTTAGTATTGATTGTGGTCGGGATATCATTGATTGAAAACAATGATGGTTATTTAAAAGGACACAAATTAATAAAGCTTCAATTACATGTTTGAAGTGACACCCATGCATCTAATTTTCAACAAGTTGTAGAATATAAGTTGTAGAATATTAGGGACTTTCATCACCTCTAGTATTATTGGTACAGCGGTGAAAATCTTGGTTCATAGTTATAAAGTAACTTAGAATGTTTTGGTTTTGGTTTTCCTTGACCTCTGGAGCCTTTTTCCATGAGACTCGTACAGGTGAAGTGACACCACCATTGGTATACAAACAATAATTGGAGTGAATTGGCATGCACTAATCAAATTTAATTATTGGCATGCACTAACCAAATTTAAAGACGTCATAGAAGATATTTCTTTAATTTCCCGACTTCAACTTTGTTAACGTCTTGTCTCTTCGATGATATTGCACCAGAAATTTCCTATCTTTTTTATGATATTGCAGTGGAAATTTCAACAAAACCACCGTCAAAGAAGACTTCGAGTCAATAGGTCGGTCTCTCTCCTCCTCAATACGAGGACATTTCACTTTATGTATAAGTCAAATATTTATATATATATAGCTTTGAGGAAAAACTAATGTGAATTTGGGTGGTTAAAATAGTACCCATATCCTAAAGTGTAGAGAAGGTATTTCATATCTTATATAAGAGAAATAGATATGAAGAAGATTTTTTTATTCTGGAGGGGTTGTTAGTAAAGAACGGGAATATTTTTCTTGGAGCACTTTGTGGTAAGTATATTGGCTATGTGATGAGAGTAATGTGTTTGGATTGAGTAACATTATAGTTTTGTAGGAGTATCCTTCACCATGGTAGTATTATCATCTAATTTAGGGGTAAAATCCATATTTAATTCATACATTTGGGTGGTGAATATCTCTTTAACAACTTGTTTGGTGGACTCTTATTCATATGTGTGTGTGAGAGTGTGAGAAATGCTTTCTATTTATAATCTATAACATAAAGCCTTGTATTTAATGGGTAATGAATTAATTTGAAATATGCAATGTTATTTCTATTGTTGTTTTAGTTACATGTGGATTCTAGGTTATATTGTTGTCAATTGAATTTGGCCTAGCAATTGGTTAATAGAAAAAAGAAAAAGGTTATATTGTTGTTAAGCATTCTAATTAACTAACTAACTGGAAAAATAAGCCACAAAGTGATTAGTCTTAGCCTTTTCCTAGTTTCTACCTCTTTGGAAGATATAGTAGTTCAAAGTGATTTCTCTGAGTGCCTGCCTCATTTATGCCTTTTTGGCATCTTTAACAGTTCACTTCTTATTTATTTGGCACCAATTTACATTAATTAGGATTTAGTATTCATTTATTACATAGAGAAACGTTTTCTATGGCCCAATGAGAAAGATGTGTAATTCCTTCCATGCTCAACATGGAGTTGACACATTTGAATGTTGACCATAAATAAAATATTTCAATATCAACGTTATATGATGATGGTGGTTAACGTCCTCATATATATAAAAACCACACACCATCCACAAGATAACACAAAGATTTTCTCTGGGAAACCCTTATGGGAGAAAACCTAGCTAGAAGGTGAGGTTTCTCTGCTCTATTTTCTCTGTTATGGAAATAATGCAAGTACAAAGGATAAGGCACTCTCTATGGAGTTACATGAGCCCTGTGACCTGTTAGTTTGCTACAAAAAATTAACCCCCTCTGTTATGGTCTCTAATTTCTCACTCCTAGTTGTTCTACTCTATTATGGAACTAATTACAATAACATAGAATGGAACCCTGTGTCCTCCTAGTGGCTCGGTATTTAACACAACTCGATAGGAATCTAGGGGTATCATGTTTACTTCTTGAACACTCAATTGTGGTAGGGTTTTGAACCTTATAGAATCTTCTTTAAATTCCTCACGTGGCTAGCCCCATATGCATGAGTAATGGGGGTTGACATGGCATCCTCGCATACCATAACGGTCAACATGATAGGTCAAATTGTGAGAGGCATAAATTTTTCATACAAACTTTGGTTGAAACAAGATATGCACCATTGGAAAGGTATTAGAGTGTAGAACACTTTCAAGGGGGTGCTAGAAATTTCTAAACACCAGAACTCCCAAAAAAATCATTTAATGCCTCAAAATGGCTCCACAAGGTTTTGAACCCCAATTTTCCAAACTGGGACCTGCCACTAAAATGACCCTGCAAGATGATTCCTCCAATTTTTTCCACTCTAAAAGCATTAAGATAGATGAAAATTAATATAGTGATCCAATCTGTATCATACCTCCCCATTTAGAGATGCTTTTGGTCCCTAAAATATTTACTAAATAAGGTGAGGAAAATTTTCCTCTACTTTATCCCTTATCCCTTGAGTACCACTTTGTTTTTCTTGGAAGTTGTCCTTTCAACCCAATCTTCCAAAGGTCATGTTGTCTCTATCTTATAGTTCTGGAACGTTCTGTAGAATTGTGTCCTCTACTAACTATTCCTGAGCATCTGGTGCTAAGTCCTCTATGGAAGTTAGGACCTACTCCTCCTCTTGATCCAACATGGAAGGACCATAGAGTTTGAGATTCTCCACATTCACTACTGAGTAAATGCACATGTATGGGGGCAGGCTGAATCTGTAGGAATTATCTCCCGGCTTTTTCAATACCTCAAATGGACCATACTGCAAAGCCTTGATCTTATTACCAGGACTGTGTAGCCTTTTCTTATTCAATTGTAACCATACTCTATCTCCCACTCTAAATGTTCTCTCTATTCTATGTTGGTCATGTCTAGCCTTGTACTTTAATGCATCTCCTGTGAGGTCCTCCCTCGCTCCTCCTTGTTGTCCATATACAACATCTAAGGGTGAAGGTAGAAAATATCCAAAGCAAGTTTCAAAAGGTGAATTACTAGTATAAGTGTGGACTAGTCTATTATAAGAGTGTTGTATATAGATTAGATTTTCATCCTAGGTATTTGGATGCTTCTTATTGTAACCCCTCAAAAGATGCACCAAAGTCTTCTTGACTACTTTTGTCTGCCCATCTATTTGTGGATGGAATGTTGTAGACCTCTTCAACTTAGTGTCCATCTTGTCCCACATTATAGTCCAAAATGCATTGAGAAATATGGTATCCTTGTATGATATGATGCTTCTTGGTCTCTCAAAGTGCACCTAGACCTGTTCAAATAAATTGTTTTTTACTTTTTATCCATTGATGGTATTTTATAAGGCACGAGAATGCACATTTTGTTGAACCTATCAACTACCACAAATAGATAGTCATGTCCTTTCCTGCTTGTTGGTAAACCTCCCACAAAATCCATGAAAATACTTTCCCAAGGTCAAGTGGGTACAGGTAAGGTATGATATATACCTTCATTCCTATTACTGGGCTTATTGGTACAAAAAAGTATACATCCTCTAATATACTATGCTACATCTTCTTGCATTATGGGCCAATACTCATACCTTTGTAAGTTGACAACTTTCTTCCCAACACCAAAATGACTTGCAACCTTGGAGGTGTAAGCCTCTATGATAAGTTGCAATCGTTCACCTTTAGGAATAAAGATATTGTCAAGCTTGTAGAGTAAACCATTCCAAAAATGATAGTCAACCTTGTCATCACCTTTTTCTATATGAATTTGGTCATGTAGTTGTTGAAACACCTCCTTGAATTCCTCATATTTTGTGTATGCCTCTTTATATGCATCATGGGTAAAAGGTTCCATGTGCATTAGAATTCCCAAAGCTGTAATATTAGATGTGGGTGGTCATGAAAGAACGTCCTCCAACTTATTTGTGCTACCCTTCTTATACTTTCTGACCAAATGAAATTGTTGTAAAAACCCCATCCACTTGTAATTTCTAGTTTGTTGTAGCTATGGGCCTACAAATACTATAGTGGTTGGCGATCTGTGTGGATGATAGTCTCCTTTCCCATCAGATAGTGCTTCCTCTTTTTGACAACTTGTACCAATGAATATAGCTCATTATTGTAGGTAGGGTATTTGAGAACAACCCCATGAAATACTTCAGAACCATAGCATATGAGCCTTCCTCCCTACATCAGTATTTCTCCTATGGCATACCCACTTGCATCTATCTCCACTTTGAATGGATTCATCAAGTTTGGTAGTGTGAGAATTGGTTCTTGAATGATATTTCTTTTAATCTCATCAAAGGCCTTTTGTTGATTCTCCCCCCACTGGAAAGTTTAGTGACAATTGTAGGAACTAGCCATTTCGTGATGGCCTCCATATTTGTGGGATCTATCTTGAGCTTCCCTCCACCGATCACATACCCCAAATACATCAAGTATTGCTGAGCAAACTGAAATTTCATGAGATTGGCCAACAATTGGTGCTTCTTCAGGGTCTCTAACACTTGCATAAGATATGATATGTGCTCCTCCTAGGTAGCACTATAAACCAGTATATCATCCAAATAGACAATAAAAAATAATATAGATAAATGTGTAAAACATCATTCCTTAGTCTCATAAATGTAGATAGTGCATTTCATAAAATGAATGGCATAACCAACCACTCATACAAATCTTTCCTTGTCTCGAAGGTGCTCTTCCATGTATCTTGTTCATTGACTCATACATAGTGATATCATGATTTCAAATCTATCTTAGTGAAGTGTTTGGCATGCTAGAGTTGGTCCAACAAATCATCGATCCTTGACAAAGGGTATCAATTCTTTAATGTAATCTTGTATAATTCCATATAATCGATACACATTCTCCAAATCTCATTGTTCTTGGGAAAAATTATGATGGGTGACCCACAAGGTGAGATACTTGATCGAATCACACCCCGCTCCAATGACTGTTGCAATTGATTCTTCACTTCATTCACTTCTAGAATGGACTATTTATATATCCCAATATCTGGCAAGGGGGAGTCTCGTAATAATTGGATTTCATGCTCCACTTCCCTCTTAGGTGGTAGACCTTTAGGCTTATTGAACACTCCTATGTATTCATGTAGAAACTCCTCTAACTGATGTTTCTTCTCTTTAGTACAACCTTATAGAGATTCCTTCACTCTTATTGACTCATCATCATATTTATTTTCTCTTAAGAAAAGAAAAACATATTTCTTGCTAGAACTAATCAACTTCTTGGCTTGGTTGGCACTTACCAGTGACATCTTTGACTTTCCTTTATGCATTTTGATGATGTAGGAATTCCCATTCTTGATCAATCAATATTGGTTGTCTTTCTGCATGAATATTGCATCCATCATATACATGTAAGTGCTTCCAAAGACTACATGAAGGGGTAATACGCCCAATTCCACTTCATCAATAAACTCATCACTTATTGCAATTTTAATCTTATATTGTTTTGTTACCTTTATCTTTTCATCCTTGTTTACCCAACCCAATGGATACGGGATAGGATGATCGTGAACCCCCAATCCACTATTGTTGACCAGATCCATTTCTATGAGATTATCTTATGAACCAAAGTCAAACAAAGCATCTATCTTGGTCTTCTTAACCTGAATAATAATGTGGAAGAGATTTGTCATCACCTTCTCTTCCCGGTGATGAAGGATACTCAGATTCACCTCCTTCTACACAAATGTGAAAACAATATTTTCATCCACATCTGAGCTACTTTCAACCTGATTGCTTGAATATATGCCTAAAATATTATTTTTATTTTTGTCCTTCTTGCGGTTCTTCAGTTTCAACTCTGAATGTAGTTTCCAACATTTTTCCTTGTTGTGGCCATTAATGTTGCAATGATTGTAATGGTTTTTGGGATATTTGTAATGATGTTCAATGGCTGATATATTCTTATATTTTCCCCCTTTCCACTTCTTCTTCCCCTCCTTGGAAGCTTCCTAGTGTTCTTTTTTCTTCGAACCACTTGGATGCCCCTTCTTTTGGCTATGTTTCCCAGGTTATATGCATGTACAAACACATCATCCATTGTTCTTAGATTGAATAGAATCATCTTATTTCTTAGATGATTGTGTAAACCCCCTAGATACTTTAGGAATACATCTGGGTTCTTGGGAGATATACCCAACACGATGGCCATCTTTCTGAACTCAGTGGTGCATTCTTGTACACTTTTCTCTTGCATTTTCTTAAAGTAGTGCCACTAGATCCATTGGCCCTGTACATACTCGATAGGGTAGAATTGGGACTTGATGAGTGTTTTTAAGTCCTCCCACCTAGTTATTGGCAGATCACCCACAACCTAATTGTTTATGTATGGCTTTCCCACTAGATTAAAGTATGGCCCTCTAACTTCAATCTAGCAAATGAAATCTTATGCTCTTCTTCTATATGGTGAACGCTAAAATAAAATTCTAGTTGTTGCAATCATTGATTCAATTTTAATGCATCGATCCCACCTTGGTATGGATTTATGTCCACTTTCACTTCCATCTTGAATAGGAATTGTGAAGGGTTCACGACACTCGAACTTGGCTACTCTTTCCTAGATTCTTTTCGTGACTCCTTTCCCAAGTCTTTCTAATCTCCCAATTTCCCCTCTCATCTGATATTTGAGTTAGAGTATCCATCATCTCCGAACGGTCTGAGCTTTCTTACTAGAGCCTACATGAGGAGGTTCATATTGCGACTAATGTCAACAAATTTCTCTTCCAACCTCTAAAATCTCTCTTCTACAGGATCTCAAGGTTTGTTATGAATAGACTCATCTTCCATGGCTAGGGTTTCTGTGAGTTCTCTTTAAGCCAATTCTTGTATCCTACAATTTCCCAAAAATACCCAAAATAAAAACCTACTCTGATACCAATATGATCTGTCAACTACCATGGATATCCCACTGGAATAGTTCATGACAACAAATTTGATAAATAAAACTTAAATCTACACTATGAAGGTTAAATTCCTTTAGATTCTAGAATATTTAGTTGTTGGTTTTCTACTTATGCATGAAATAGATAAAATGTGGAAAATAGAGAACAGTAAAATAAAATCACACACCATCCACAAGATAAAACAAATATTTTCTCTACAAAACCCTTACAGGAGAAAACCCATCTAGAAGGTGAGGTTGTTTTTGTCTCTTTTCTCTGATATGGAAATAATGCAATTACAAAGGAGAAGGCACTATCCATGGAGTTACCGGAGACCCGTGGCCTATTAGGATGCTACAAAAAATTAACCCCATTTGTTATTTTCTCTAATTCCCCACTCCCAATTGTTCTACTCTGCTATGGAACAAAATACAATAACATAGAATGTAAACCCTTGTCCTCCTAGTGGCCCAATATTTAACATATCCTGATAGTCATCTCGGAGTAGGATTTTGACTTCCTCAACCCTCAATTATGGTAGGGTTTTGAACCATATAGAATATTCTTGAAATTCCTCACATCGATATCCTCATATGCATGAATAATGGGGGGTGACGTGGCATCCTCTCATACTATGGTGATCAATTTGATAGGTCAGCTTGCATGAGGAATCATTTTTGTAGATGAACTCTGATTGATGCACAGTTTGAACCAATAGAAAGGTATTGGAGTCTAGAACATTTTCAAAGGGGTTCTTATAGGTGTCAGACAACAAAACCCCCAAAAATGAAGTTTAATATCTCAAAATGGCTCCAAAATGTTCCAAACCCTAATTTTCCAAATTGGAACCTACCACTAAAATGACCCTGCAATCTAATTCCTCCAAATTTTTCCACTCTGAAAGCATCGAGATAGATGAAAAATAATATAGTGATCCAATCCGAATGATTTGTCCCATGGGGTTCTACATCATCAAATTGTTTTAGCAATTCTTCTTCTATTGAGTAAGGAGACTCTTCATGGAAAGCTAAACTTTTATTTTCCTAATCCTCATTTTCACGAAACAACCTTTTTGGTTGTCCTTCTAAGATTTCATAATCCACCAC
>JZKD02S0164134.1:64692-86494 GCA_000966675.3 Picea glauca | reverse complement strand
TTTCCACCATCATAGAGCCTGTTTATATAGGTTGGGAGGAGCCTAACCTCTTGATTTATGTTTAGAACCAGTTGGGAACCTTCTCCATAGATCAGGGATCTGTTGATGAGAACAATAATTCGAGCACAACAGTCTCCTAATCTCGAATTTTCTCCCCTTATTCTTCTCAACGGGATAACAACTGACCCGGATTAGGGAGCGCTCCTTCAGAAGGGGTCTCAGAGCGTTGTAGCGCTCCTTGGCAAGCCTTGGGGAAGCGCCAGTGCTCTTAAGATGAGCAACGCTCCTTTAGAAGGGCTTGAGGGGAATTATAACGCTCCTTGAAGCAAGTTAGGGGAGCACCAGCACTTATGCAGCTGAAATAAGGGAGCGTACCCCCTCCAAACCTCTGTTTTAGGGCTCCTTTCAGGTGTCAAGGGTCATTTGATCCTAGTAAACCAGTTCTCCTCCTTCAAATCAGTCATGTGAGATGTCATAAGTGCCTCCCTAGTGTCGTTATCATGGTCTCATGTCTGAACATTGTTTGCGACACTAGTGATCAACTTGCGACACTTGCAAAAGTTGATAGAGAAGATGCGACACTTGCGACGATTGATAGGGACAATGCGACACTTATCCATCTGAACAATTTTGACGTGTAACAGTTTGCTCAATGAAAAAGATACCAAGTGTTGAAGAGAGTTGTTGACCTTCTTCTTATGTTTCTTATGCAGGCATTTGGCTATCACCATGGTTCTGGAATGGCATGAAAGAGAGCATGAAGAAGATGATGCTATTGTCAGGAATAACCCGGGTACCATTGCCGCTTTGCGAGACTGTGGTCTCCTGAAATTCTTTCGTATTCCAGGTATGAGGGCCCAAGTCAGGCTATTGGAGTACCTCGTGCATATGTGGGACATGGACCAACAAGTATTCCACGTAGGGGTCCACACACTATCCTTGGATATTGAGGACGTTTACTTCTTGACAGTACTGTCACGGCATGGGTACCATGCTAGCTTGACTGGTAGCAAAGGTGGTGGGCTGCCTATGAGTGAATATTGTCGTTTGTACTGTGTTCTAGAGGTAGAAAGGAGCAAAGGAAAAGTGGCCATTTGGGGGGTACAGGGTTTGACCCTTCGCACTATTTTGTTCACCATTGCTCATATGGCTAGGAGCGCCACTCCACACATGGCTCTCCAGAGCTACTTTCAGTATGCCATAGAGTGTACTGAGCCTCGGGTCTTTAACTCGGCAGACGCAATACTTCGTAGCGTGAAGAGACAGTTGACTAAATGCAGGAGAGGCGACCGAAAGAAATTCGGGTACAGGTCATTGTTGGTGTCCTTCTTTCTTGAGAGGGTTCGCTTGCTGAGGTTGCAGGTTGAGTGGGGTCTACCGGCTCCAGAGGATCCGAGAATGTTGAGGTGGTGTAACCTCATGGCCAGGCATGTAGCTAGACCAATTATCAAATATAATGATTCCTTCTTTGACTGGTTGTGACCATAGATGTTGATGGTCGATGATTATACCTATGTCGGGTTGGACTTCTGAGGAGATCCGGACTTGGCTTTGCCTGAGGGCGCTCAGTGGGGAGATCTCAGTAAGAAGTACACATTTTTTACTTTTTAAATGATTTTGTGAATTTTATCATATGCAAATGTTTTTATGTTCGTCCAAGGTCTAATTACAAAATGTTTTTTTTGATGACACAGATGTGGGGCCTTATCGACCACTGGGTACTTCTCCTATTCAACGACGAGGAGAGGTAGCTCCAGTGCCACGATGGGACGCTGAATATTATGAAGCAGTGGAACAAAACTTAGAGGGTTTCATTGTAGACATTCCAGACATGCCTCTTGGAGAGCTTCCACGACGTTATCAGTGTCATACGGTGGGGGTGTCAGAGTCTATTGGATGACTGCTTCGTAGGGTTGCCCAGGCATTTGTGTGTTACCATGAATGTCATTCATGACATCACTTTGTAGAAGCTGTGAGCTTCAGATTTTGAAATTTTGGTCCTCGGACATAACTTTTGTGTAAAAAACTTTTTGATCATTATATATACAAACAGCTTCTACCGGCTTATTTTATGTCGTGTGATACTTGTGATGTGATTGATTTATAAATGACCCAAATGTCTGTCTAATACATAGTTAGCTAATGCATCAATTAATTTATTTAGACATCTAGGAATATGCTAATACTCAATATAATCAAAATAACGTTCCAAGAGGCGAATTCGCAAATACACTCGTAACAAAGTAGGACTTCGAATAGCATAGACATTACTTAACTGTAGTACTACAAGCTGCGAATTGATTCATACAACTAAGTGACAGATACCGAGCAAGATAGCATCGATCAATAATTCGATAACAACGCTATACTCTGCAATATTGTTGGTCGCACGACCAAGGCACACACCTCATAACGTGATAAGTTCATTTGTAGGGGCGTAAATTTCCCACACAGCAGAAGCAAGGTTCTAAGTACTACGGCTAGTGCCATCATAGAATCCAATGTGGGGTAGTGAAGACTCCGACATCTAGAAATCAAACACAACGTCATGTAAGGGTAGAGACCAGAGAACGAAAAAACATACTACAGTAACACACAAGAAGTATGATACAATAAAAATACAAGTACTCGTGCACAGGTGATCTTATGCATAGTACTTCTTCAAGTACAACCCATTTCTGGGTTCACTCAAGGGGATACCATCATAATCTACCAACTCGTAAGCTCCTTTTTCCAAAACTCGTCTAACGATATAAGGACCTCGCCACATGGCTTCGAATTTTCCAGCTCCTAGCATATCTCGATCTTGTTTGTAGAGGAGAACCAAATCTCCTTTGGAGAAAATGTGAGGCTTGACATGTTTGTCGTATTAGGCCTTGACACATTTCTTCTGGGATTCTATGACGAGGGTGGCATCGCGTCGAGTTTTGTCTAATCTCATAAGGTACAACATACATTCTTCCTTTGCAGAAGTGTTTGGTAGGAGTTCAACAACTAGTTTTAAAGAGGGTATCTTGCATTCAATCGGGAGAATGGCTTCTAAACCATAGACTAACCAGAAAGATGTAAACCCAGTAGCATACTTAACAGACGTCTGGTAAGCCCACAATGCTGAAAACAACATTGTGTGCCAACTTGTTTTGTGAATCCCTATCATTCGTCGGAGCATAGTTATGAGAACTTTGTTAATCGCTTCGACTTGGTCATTGGCTTGTGGGTAATAGGGCATTGAGTTTTCATCGCGAAGACCCAACTTTTTAGTGAGTTCAGACATCATGAATTTTCTAAAGTGGCTACCGTGATTGGTGATGATAGCATGAGGAACACCAAAACGAGCTCTGATGTGATTGAAAATGAATAATGCTGTGGTCTTTCCAGTATTGTCAAATGTTGACATCGCCTCGGCCCATTTCATAAAATAATCTACGGCTACAATAATGTATCCATGCCCCTTGGCCGAGTGGGGGTGACATGTCATGAAATCGATGCCCCATTTCACAAAGGGACCAACGGAGACCACAGGGTGAAGAGGAGCGGGATGTGACCATATCTTATGATTATAGGTCTGGCAAGCGTGGCATTTTTGGACAACAATTATGAAATCATTAAATAAAGAAGGCCAAAAATACCCTGCTCGTAAGATCTTCTAGGTAGTAGCATACCCGGACATATGGCCACCACAGGCTCCAGAATGGCAGTCATTTAAGGATTTCTTAGCTTTGTTGAATGTGAGGCAGCGTCGAAAAACTGAGTCAATCCCACAATGATAGAGAGTATCCCCGAGGATAATATATTGACGGGCTTGGTAGCGTATTCGATGCCGGTCAATACTGGACAAATTTGGCCAAAAATTATGATTTTGGAGATATATGATGATATCGCCATACCAAAGATCATCGAAACTAATTAGGAAAAGGGATTCATCAGGTAATGAATCGGCTGCTACATTTTCCGTTTCAGAGTAGGGAAAGTCGCATATCAACTCGGCAAACACTAAGGACTTCTTGGACTTGGCTTGTTCGAATTCCAAGTAAAACTCCTGGAGTATCACGATCCATTTGGAGTAATTTCCCCCTATCAATTGGCGTGTGAGAATGTGTTGCATAGAGTTGCAGTTAGAAATCACTGTAGTCTTGCGAGAGAGGATATAGTGCCGGAAGCGTTGAACTGCTTGGACGACTGCCAAGGCCAATTTTTTGACATGTAAATACTTGGTTTCGGTAGGCGTTAGACGTCAAATCAAGTAATAGATAACATGTTTGTCATGAGAATCATCCTCTTGGACGAGAACCATAGAAATGGTGTAATCCGAGGCTGCGAGGTAGAGGAAATAATTGCGACTATAACCAGGGGGGAAGAGAAGCAGAGCACATGTTAGGGACAGTTTCAAAGCTTCAAAGGCTTTATTTGCGATGGAATCCCATATGAACTCAGACCCCTTTTTGAGGAGTCACGTAAATCCACAAGTTATCTCGTCGTAGTTCGGGATGAAACGACGAAGAAAGTTTGCTTTCCCTTGCAAACTTTGTAAATGGCGAAGTGTATAAGGAGGAGGGAAATTAAGAATCGCCTCAACTTTTAAAGGATCTACCCTGATCCCTTGACACGAAACAATAAATCCTAGAAGTCGACCGGATTCCACATAGAAAACGCATTTGTGAGGATTCAAGCGTATATGGTAAAACCGACAGCGGATGAAAATGGCTCAGAGGTGGATTGGATGATCGACTCGGCGCATGGAATGAATGGGTAAGTCGTCAAGATATGGTTGCACGATGTGCTTGATATCATGGAAGGCATAAGACATAACACGTTGAAAAGTGGCACCAGCGTTATTGAGACCGAAAGGAAGTTTCCGATAGGCAAAAGTGCCCCAAGGACAAATGAAAGAAGTTTTGTGTCGATCCTCGGGAATAATGTTGATTTGATTATATCTGGAGAAACCATCCATCAAAGAGAAGATTTCGCTTTTGGTGCAATTGTCGACAATCTAATTGACGAAGGGGATAGGAAAGTTGTCTTTGGGACAAGCTTTGTTAATATCCCTATAATCGATGCATACACGAATTGTGCCTTGTTTCTTATTAATCGAGACAAGATTGGAAACCTAGTCAGTGAGAGCCACCGGGTAAATAAAGCCAGCTTTGAGAAGTTTCTCAACTTCAAGTTTAATAGCGGTCACTTTACGTGGGTAAACTGGATGAAGGCGTTTCCGGACGAGTTTAGCATCTAGGTATGTATTGATCTCATATATCACAATGTTGGGGTTGATACCCGACATTTCTCCATAGCTCTAGGCGAAGATGTCACGAAATTATTTGAAAAGTGACTTATAGGTGACGATTTCATCAGGGGAACACGAAGCTCCGATATGCACATTTTCAACAATTCCAGGTTTGATGGATATGTCGAGGGGAATAGTGGGTGAGATATTGCTTAAGTTCCCTTCAGAAAACACATCGTGTGTGGACTCGGGAACGGTTGAAATGACGACAATGGTTGATGAAGTCGAGATTCGTTGGTAGCACTCGATGGTGTGTTGTTCCAGGAATAGGTTGGAACGGTGATGTCCATCATTCCAAGGGGTGTCTTCCATGATAGACATAATCATCTCATCCATGGGAAAGATGACGCAGAAATGATCTGGAGATAATTCACCAAGAGAGGGGGTAGAGGGGGTTGCCGATTGAATGGCCTGATAAGAAGATTCGACCAGACTTAAAGGCATTGCGTCGCCGTAACGAAGATGATCGTCGGGGTCAGGTACCATCCATGGGTCGTGAGACGTAGGGGTTCCATGAATCGAGGTGGAGATCATGTTGATTGAAGCGATAGACAAGTGTGAAATATCAGGTGGTGGAATGGGGAAAGTACCCATTAATGAAGAGTCTTTGAGAAGACCTACACTGACATTCTTGTAACCCGGTGGGGTTTTAGCGATAAACGATATGTTGTCAGTATGTGTATCTGAGTTGAAGAAGGCTAATTGGTCGACAATAATGACCTTTCCTTGATGTGGGAAACGTACCACATGAAAAAGAGTCGACGCAAATGTGCGCATGAAATTGATCCAGCTACCGCCAAGCAGAAGATTGTAATCAAGAGGAGCGTCAAAGACTTCCACTTCGAATTGGACCGTTTTGCCTTCTAGCATGATCGACAATGAAGGAAGGACACCGTAAGGCTTAACACCAGAGCCATTGAAGGCTTTGAGGGTGTTATGGGATTCAGTCAAAGAGGGAGAGCCGATGGCTTTCCAGTAGGTAACAGACATGACACTCGTCGAGGCGTCCTCGTCAATAACAGTTCTACAAATGTTTTTGTTGGAGACAATCACTTGGATTTGGAATGCGAGTTGAGGAGGTAACGTTGGAATGTGATCTTCCAAGTCAAAAATTATTAAATTCGTGTCCGTTGGGTCGATTCCACCGATAGCTTTCAACAGTGCCTTCCGTTGTGTGGGACAACTTTGAAGGGCTTCGAGGGCTGACATCGCGGAAGGTGCTTGGGCTAGATATTTGACAATGTTGTAGTTCTGGACAACATGAGCATGAGGATTGAAAGCCGATTTCCGAATGATGCCCTTTGGAGGGGGTCGAATAACTATGTCAAGGCTCGGTCGTTCGAGATGAAGAGGACCATTGGTAGGTGGAGTCGCGGGAGATGGCTGGACCAACGAAGGCAGTGTATCATCAACCTTCTCTTTAGAGGGAGAATAATCTTTGGCTCGAGTGGTGAATGCGATGTCATTATTCTTTGAATTTCTAGTACACATTAATACATAGGACGTAGTAGAAGGGGAGGGTTGGTCATGAATGACCAATTGGGCCTGTTGTTGATAGGGGAAGGGTTGGGACAAAACGGTCGGAGTGGGTAGTTTCGGGGCTCCTTGAAGAAACTTAGTAACCTCGGTGCGTCATGGAAAATCCTTCATGTAGTGATCATCACCACAGATAAGACAAGGGTAGTGGGGTTTGCGTTTATCCCTATCGTCAACAAGTAGAGTTTTTGTTCTCTCTACTTGCAAAGTATTTTTGTCCTCCTTATTCTTACCCTTTCGTTTTCTAGATTTGTTTTTACCGGATGGGGTAGATTGAACTGCATTTACCTCACAAGTCTTGTCGGTGGGAGGGGTAGGAGATGGAGCATTTTGAACATTAGAAGAAGTAGGTTTAGGGTTGGTGCTTGAGGCGAAATGTGGTTGGGAATGGAAAGTGCCAATCACACCGTCAACTACATGAGAAGCAGCTGGGGTAGTTGAGGTGGCGGAAGTGGAAGGACGAGGTGCATCAGGGAGTAAGTCGTAAAGAGTACCCATTTGTGAGTAAACGAGGTCAAGATATTGAGCACAACTTATGGCATGTTCTTCCATGACAACTCCACCCATGGCGATGTCACAAGCGATGTCATTCACAAATGATTTTGTGAACCACTCCGCCAACAACTAATCGGGAAGTTTAAGTTTGATGAGACATTGTCTCCGTCGCCATTCATGAATGTGATCGTATATATGAGTGGCTTTGGTTTGTTTGAAAGAACTAAAAATATTGGTCCTCGTTTCATAACGAATCGGTAACTGGTAGTGGGTGAGGAAATCCATAGCTAGGGTGTTGAAGTCGGCGAAGAAACCTCGTGATAATTCTATATACCACTTCGCGGCAGAACCTATGAGAGTTCTTTGAAAAAGACGTAAACGAATAGAGTCATCCATCAAGGAGTTGGATGAGCACCAGAGGTGAAAATTCATCATGTGATTGTTCGGGTCCTCTCCCGCTTTGCCATCGAACTTAGGGATGTCAGATGGTAACTTGGATGGTATAGCAGGCCATTGGGGAGAGTGATGGATTGGATCATTTAAAATCCTCGACAGATCTGGGAGGTCCAAAGTGGCCAAGAAGGGTAACTATCTATTCACATGCGGGTACTGGTGGCTTTGGGGAGGGAGTCCCATTGGCAAACCAGTGGGACCATAAGCAGTCTGCATATAATGCGAAGACCCAGGTAGATTCGGTGGTTGTTGTAGAGGAAAGTAGCCCATGGGATTGTATCCTTGAACAAGGACGTGAGTTTGGGCATTCGAGCCCCAAATAGGATTGGACGTACCTGGATATGGTTGGCCTATACTAGGGGGTATAATGGATGTAGCTAGAAGCTATTGCCCCCCAGTCAATTGAGGATTATGTTGTATCAGATGGTTCCAATACTGGGCCAAGGATGGAGTTATGTTTTGTCCGTAGGTAGGGGTTGGTGGGGGTTGTCCTCCAATCGGGGGTTGAGTTCCGATTGGGGGTTGTGTTCCAATTGGGATTTGTGTTCCAATAGGAATTTGCCTTACAAGGGGGGGTTGAGTCAAACCTCCTTGGTGAAACTGTCCACCAATAGGAATCTATTAATTTGGTGTGAACGACGTAATAGTGCCACTAGGATTAGTGCTGTCGATAGAGGACGAAAAAGGTCCTCCAAAAGGGGGTTGAGGAAGTGTCGGAATGAAGCTGGGAGGAGAGTGCCCAGAAGAAGAGGGACCACTAGAAGTTTTGGATGGGGTTTGCTTAGGAGTGGGAATGGAAGTATTCAATGCATAGTATCTAGGTGGAAGCGTCGGGGTGACACTAGGTGAGAGCAGTGTGCTAATGGGCGCTTGACTAGCCGCTGTAATCCCGGTGTGAATACTCGTAGTATCTGTGTAATGGACCATTTCTAAAGGGATGGTCAATATGTGGTCAGATTACGGAGCTTCTGTACCAAGAAAATAATAAGCAGTAGTAAAAGGTACTGCGTTTGGGTTAGAGGTTTCAGGGAACGCAGGTGAGACGGTGATTTCAACGCCTGATCTTGCACAAAAGAGATCCCGTCTAAAAACGCCAGCAGACCAAAAAAGAACTTGGCCCTCAGGTCTTAGAAAGGGTCCAGTCGGTGATCCAGAAGACAACACAACTAAGTCTTCAGAATAATTCACTCGCATAATATGTCTCTCATAATCGGGGTGAATTCGAAAGTCCTCTTGAGAATTGGTAATTCGGAACCGTTCTAGAGGGTCAGTTCTTTCCACTTGTGGGGTGGTGACATCTTGGACTTCACTCTGTTGAGGGGAGCCCTCTGGTGAGCTTGTAGGCAGGGGTTGAGAACCTTCCAGATTTTCTGGAGATAAGCCTCGCATTCTACGTGAACAACATGGAGGGTCTATTGTGAACGAGTTACAAACTCACGAAGAAAATCCTGTGGTCAACTTGGGTAAACAAACAACATGCGTTAGTAAACAAAATCTAGGAAACAATACCAAGCAAACAAGACCTTCTAATTCCGAAGTCACTAGTTGGTGATGAAATCCAATGTCACAACAACAAGACGAGAAGGGGTTGGGCTAGGGTGGGAAAGTTAAGCTGATGACCTGCTTAACGGACTTACACCCTGGTGCAAAATCCCACACATAATCATGGGTATACCCTCCAAGGAGCCCGAGTGATTTTGGTCAACGTCGATTCCAGGTACCGTGAAGACTTTCCCCTTCACAATCACCTTGTGTAAGACCCTAAAAAATAACTAAGGTTACCACTTACAACAATAAAGACTGGGGGGACAGTCGACAGTCCGATCCTCATGCAAAGGTAGAGTATCTAGCCCAAAATCAACTCGAGAGGCTTCCACTCATCATTGTGGGTATACCTCTAAGTGACTCTCGTAATACGTGCAATCTCTACACCAATATCAACAAAGCAGGGTGAGTAACTCTGTCAATATCAATGTGACCTTGGGTTTGACCCTTGTGTGAGAAGGGTTTCCTAGGATGAAATGTTGTAAATGGAATTTGACACTCCTTAACAAAAGATGCTATTGTGTGTTTTGTGCTTTGGAGAGTGTATCTGTCTGCCTATTTCAAAGCGCTAGCCTAGCTAATTGTTGGTGTAATAGAACCCTAGAAAAGAGTTACTAGTTAAATTTAAAATTGCGCAATGTTATCAAGGGTTGTTATTACTCAAAGGAAATGGAGATGAAACTGATGTTGTGTGAGACTTTGACCCAACAATGCATAGATAGGAATGAAATATATCAATTTTCGTTCGATGAATCCTATGTACGGGAGGGAAAGAGAAGTGTTCTAGAACAATCTTGAACTACGATACACATTCTTCTTTAAAATGCAATCTTTAGCAAATCACGCAATAATGACAATTCTCTATTTGTTCATTTTCAACAATTGATTTCCAATATTTTCAAAATGAAAATGCTTTTAGAAAGAAAAATGTTTTTTACTTTTCAAAAAGATCTACACCATGGTGGTGAAAGTAAGGAAAACCAATAACTAATGAACAAGCAATAACAAAACCCAAACCAATCTTTCAATGGAAACAAAAACGACAAGCAGACAAGACTAGTCTTTTCAATTGCATGAGAACAATGATCTTTCAAATAATGAGCAGAAGAGAAAGACAAACAATCCCAACTTTTAAACCGATCACCACCTCCTAACCAAACAAGTACTCAGATCCCAAGATCAGATATTATATCGTTGCAAAGAAAAGTCAAGAGATGAGAGTTGGGAAAAAATGGACAAGAAGAGCCTTTGATTTCCGAAGACTGATCGTGCACAAAATCTGAAGTCAAGAAAACATCAACCAGTGGTCCAAGAAGTTCTTTTTAGACACCTATACTGATATGGGCATCTGAACATAAAAAAACCTTAAATCTAAAAATTTTAAAAGAGGGTTCGCAGGCTATCAGTAATACATAGTGCGAGAATGGAGCATTCTCGCAGGTTGGCTTTGAGCAGGGTGCGAGAACCTCGCACTGGACTGAAAGGCAGAGTGCGAACTCAAGGTTTTCTCACAAGCCACTGTGGGGTTCAGTGCGAGAAGGCCTAAAACTAGGCAAAATTTTGGAAAAAGACAAAAAAATTGAAGGGACTTCTGGACCTAAAGAGTCTATTAGGGTGTCCTGAAGACTCAGATATTGATAGAAATGAAGAATGGTAAGGAAAGAGAAAATGGCCAAGGAAAAACACCAAAAACCACTAAAAAATGGAATGCATCCCCAGTGGAGTCACCAATTTTGTTATCGGACTAATCGTTAGGTGCGAACACTAATAGATCTCCCTAGATCCACCTGGATCTAGAACAAAATAGGACAGGACATGACTCTTTCCCTAAGTTATGACCATTGAATTAGCTAGTAAGGAGGAACAAGTGACATACCTTTGTGTCGCTTCCTAGGGTCTCTATTTCTCCTGCTTCACTCCGATGCTCTTGTGAGGTCAAGAACAAGACAACACAAACCAACCAAAGTGAAGATAGCAAAATGTATTCAATCGTCAACTTATGTGTATGATCAAGGAATTACACAACAAAGTAAGAATGACTTTATGGGAAAAGGACATGTCGCTGTATCATATTAATCGAAAGTAGAAGATACAACATGATTGCCTTGATGTCGCAAGCTTCCTTTCGGTGACTCTTGGTTCCAACACACACACTTTCTCTATCCTTGTATGAAGAAGATCCAATTTGTCTTGATAGACCTACTAGAGTCTCCAAGCTTCTGTCCAAACTGGGTTCTCCACACAATTCCTTCACCAATTCTCCAATTAATATTACTTAACCTTTTCCATGAGAATCCTATCAATATATAGGAGAGGATGAGATGGTTACATGGATGAGAATGATCCCACCAAATCAGGGAAACCAGTAAAATGATAACCATTCGAATGCCAACCCATTTTCTAGAAGATTCCCTTCTAGAACCCTCGAGACTTCTTTTTTTTTCCAATCTTGAAAACAAGTTCACACCCTAAGTATAGAGAACAGTGCGAGAATTTTGCACCCTAGCTGAAGGTGGCTTGTGAGAATGGGTCATTCTCACACCCTAGGCTATAAGCAGCCCGCAAACTCACTTTGAAAATATGTTTTCTGGAAGGAGATGAATTCCACTTTTCTCAAGAGAAAGTTATTGTTAAGAGATTGAGTACACCATTGTCAATACACCATCAAGATGACCAAAATCATGTGTACCACCAAGACTCCCTGACAGTGGGTAGGGGAGTGCTCCTCTTCAAAATCCATTTTTTTGTGGTTTTTCCAATGGAAAAAGGTTTGTACTTCCTGTCAACTGATTTCTCTTCTTCCAAACTAGCCTTTGAGGTGTCTTAAGTGTCTTTGTGATGTTGTTAGAGGCACGACATGGGAAAGATGGCAGTATGATGTTTGTGACACTTGAAACACTTGTAGTCAAGATGTGACACTTGCGAACAAGATGTGACACTTACAACGTTGGTAATGATGACACTTGTGACACTATCGAAGTGAGTAATTTTGAGGTGTAACAAATTGCCCCCCAAATTATGAAGTTATAAGATGATGATGACTGAAGTACTTTGTAGACTTTTTCAAGCAAGGGTATGGATGCAGAGAAACCGAAAAAATATGCACACAACCATCAAACAAATATTATGACATGTTTCAAACCCAAGGAAGGCATACCTATGCTTGAGTGATAAAGACTTTTTAGGTATGGCTGCCATAAAATACACCCCGGATCCATAATTATATTGACAAAATGGTATAGCCACTGCATATACAATGTGGATCTATACTTCTATGACCTGAAATGATCGTAGCCACGAAGAATACATAGTGGATATACGAGATGGAAAGACATAGCCATGACCAATACAAAGTGGATCTATGTAGCAGTATATGTGTCATAGTTCAAAAGAACTCCTTCGTAACCTAAGAAAAGTATACATAAGAGTGAAAACGCAACCCAGGGTCTTCTTACTGATCATGATATAGTACGAATCTAACCATGTGAATAAATTTCCTAATGTCGAACATGGTATAAACCACTTGATTACTGGTCAATGATGTAAATCTTTAACAAGCGCGAGGGAGATCACCATTGATGTCAATGATTCCCAAGGTACTCTAGTACATTCCAAAGAATGCGAATGAATGAGCTGAAGTCGAACATTCGTGGAATCATCCGATCAGGGTAAATGTTGTAAACCCACTGTCGGACGTAAGGAGGCCTGCCATTGAGGCATGCAGGTCCCAAGGTACTAACTGGTTTCTAAGTCTAGTTCCCAGATAATGTGTTGAATTCGATGGGAATAGACTCATCAAAGGAGGGCCTTGATGTATCCCCCATCAATGACATGAAACTGACACAGATATGTAATTGGTAGATCAAATGAGCATGGACTGACACAGGTATTGAAACATGATATTTGTGATGGCTAACTCCCGAGGAAGATACTTTCCTTGAACACTAAGGCAAAACAACAGAAACCTGTCATGGACCAAAACACGATAATGCAGTGGATGTTGTGACTTTCGTTAGGTTACCCAAATGAGTAAAAAAAAACTCAGAGGATTGGCTCATTGCAGAGGTTTAGTGGATAAAAATGTGTGCAAAGACAAAGTGTCGTGTTCAAAGGGGACCGTAAGAGCTATTGGTAGTGTTCTCAAAAAGCTGCTTGGCTTGTTTATTTCAATTTCCCCCCCATCCAGATAGAAGAGTACCTCTTTTTAATTTAATGAGCTCGAGGAGGGTAACATATGCTCAATATGACTCACCTTCGGTAAGTCCCTCTTCCTTTGTTTATCGAACTGGAAGAAGTAAGGGTTTGGTCCCGTATGGGCCCTTTAATGTATGATTGTTTAACGAGTTCAGAAAAGGTAAAATTGGTGGTTTTTCATATTTAGAGAATTTGAAAACAACTTAAAGACAACTCCAATGTTTTTATTTTTCATAATGTTAGTCTTGCGAGGCCGAAAATGAGATAAATTATCACTCGAAAGATGCCCTTTCAGACATTTTAACGAGTGAGAAAGGAAGCAAGATCACTCGACAATCTTTTCATGTTTAGAGAGTCTGAAAAGAGCTCAAACAAGACTCCAAGGGGTTCCTTTTTCGTTTAACCATGCGAACCTGAAAAAGAGATAAAAGGTTGCTCGATTGCATTCTCATGTATTTACGAGCACGAGAAAGAACAAAGACTAAGCTCGGTATGCCCCCATCTTGAAAGCTGGGGGATTAACTCTAGAATGATCATCAAAGGCTAGAGACATGCCCTCCAAGCTTCAATTCATTCACCGACATTGAGGTTGTCACCAATTTCTCTACTATATGGAGAAAAAATATAACAATGGATGAAATGAAGGTTCAAGAGAGGTGACTATTTCATTTTATAACGAGCTTGACACAAAAAAAATTAACAGAACACGGTGATGGATCCGATAAAGTACTGGTATCGTTAGTGACTTTTCCTTTGTTAGGGTTACCTAGTGTGTCATATGTATTAGAGCGAGTGTTCAAATTAATCCCATTAAACATATAAATATGTGCACTCGTTGAGGCCTCATCATGAGGAAGGCTAGAACTGCCCCCAGGAGAGGGGGTTTGAGAAACCATGGATTGTTGTTGTGAAAAAGGATGAGTAAGCAAAACGGGTTGTGAATTTCCCTAGAAACGTTTGGCCACTTCATTGCGATGTGGACAGTCTCGAGTGTAGTGATCATCACCACAAATGATACATGGGAATTTCTATTTTCGTTGAGGTTTCTTTTCAATAGTAGGTGTTTGAGATTGATTTTTTGGTTGTTCATTGTTATTAGTATTTTTCGATTTATTTTTTGTCTTCTTCTTACCTTTGGATTTTTGTGAAGGGGCATATTGAACTGCATTCACCTCAAAAATCTGAGTTTGAGGGGAGGTAAAAGAGAGTGTGGTCGACTGGGAAGCAGATTGATTTTTGACGGAACCGATAACATCGTCAGCATGAGATAAGGAGGACGTCTTGGATGGATGGGTATTATCTCGAGCATCATTTGGAAGAAAATCATAGAAAGTACCAGATTGGGAATAAACCAAATCTAAGTACTGAACCCAAGCAATGGTTTCTTCCTCGGTGACTATGCCACCCATAGCGACATAGCGAGCGATCGGAGGTAAAAGTGATTTAGTAAACCATTCCGCCAATAATATGTCAGGAATGATTACCTTGATCATCCTTTGTCGTCGTATCCACTCATGAATATGGTCATAGATATGCACGAAGTCAGTTTGAATAAGGGAGGTCAAGAGTTCAGTACCCGTCTCATAGCGAATAAGTAGTTGAAAGTGCGTGAGGAAAGACATGGCAAGGGAGTTGAAATCATGAAAAGAAGCACGTGGTATTTCAATATACCACTTTGCTGTTGAGCCTATAAGTGTTCGTTGAAAAAGACGCAAATGTATAGAATCATCCATGAGGGAGTTTGATGAACACCACAAATGGAAAGTCATCACATGGTTATTTGGATCTTTGCCAGATTTTCCATCAAATTTCGGAATATCAAAAGGAAGTTTAGCTAGAATAATTGACCAAACCAGTGAAAGAAAAATAGGATCATTAGTTAATCGAGACAAGTCTGGGAGATCCAGATTCACAAGGAAAGGTAGTTGTTGGTTAATATGCAGATGATACTGGTGTGGCATAGGAACATCAGTAGGACCATAAATCAATTAGGTGGATAATTGTAACCAGTAGATCCTCCTACATATAGTTGTTGCTGACCAGGATAAACAGGATTCGATGATGGCTAAGAAACATTTGCATAACCCGGTGGGTTCTGAGCATTATAATCCAGGTGATTTTCTTGCCCAGAAAGAGGATGAACATTGTTCTTTTGAGGGTAAGGATTAGATCCCAGAGGTGTATATACATTAGACCCATGGGGCGGATAAGGTGGTTGTCCTTGAGGACTCCAGGTGGTGTTTGGGATGCCACCCAGATAAGGTTGTCCATAAGACGGTCCGAAAGGAACAATATTTGATACTCCTCCTTGTGGGTTATGATAAGAGTGCCCCCAACATGGGGTTGGGTAAATGTGCCTCCAGAAGATACACCCCAATATTGTGAAGGGTTTCCAACAGACGAAGTTTTCCGCCTGCCAATGGTGGATTAACGATCAAGGTATGATTGGCAAAGGGAGGTTTCCCTCCAGGAAGAATGTGAAAAGAGGGTTGTCCCCAAGGAGGGGTAGGCCCACCATAGGATGATGGTCTTCTAGGAGGGACAGGTTCGCTAGATGGTGGTTTCCCTCCAGTCGGTTTCATTTGGTTGGCAAGAGTCTACATTCTCGGGTGAGAAGATGTCCTAGCAAGATCGTGTGGAACATGTGGAGTTGTAGAGTGAAAGTTTGTAAAAGCAGGGGTAGAGATCGAAGTGCCTTGGGAATAAGTAGAGGTGATGAATCCAACATTAGGATAGACTTGTGCTGACACAATAGTAGGATTAATGAACTGATCGATGGGGTGATTCATCGTTTGACCAAATGGACCACTTTTAACATGAGGGTCATGAATATTAAAGGGTTGTCGAAAGGATTCAAAATGCTCATAGAGATCGCGTCTTGATGAAATCCTCCATACAAAACGAGCAGGTGTGGGATTTGTATCTACTGCAGTGGTAGGATGAACATGAGTACTATACTAATCACCAAAGGTTGGTTCTGTGGATCCCATATATGTTTCGGTAAAATCTCTCTCAGGTAACTATGGGACCTCTTCGTCTATGACATTCCCAAGGGAGTCTAAATGAAGAAAAAGTGGTTTGAGAGGGGTTACCAACACATATGTAGTGCGAAGAGTGGGATTCTCAACTGTAACCAAAGTGCCTTCTGAATTGTCTAACAGAGGAGCAACAACACTCCCAGCGTCATATTAATTTTCTACATCTCCACAGTAGTTGTCTTCTGGAGGGTTAGGAGGTAAGGGTTGGTAGCCTTCTGAAGGAATCCCTTGCATCCTACATGATCAACGAAGCCCTTAATTGTCTATAGGCTCAATTTTGGAGAATAACAGTACACACTGAAAATCTAAGGCCAACTAACAAAAAGAAACATCATATGCTAATAAAATCTAGGAATCAAAACCAAGCAAACAAAACTTCTCTTGATGATCATACTAGTTGGTGATGAAATCCAATTTCGCATGATCAAGTCAAGAAGGGGATAGGATATGGTGGAACAGTTACAATGGTGACCTATTTCGGACTTTCACCTTGGTGCAAGCTTCCACGCAGTAATTGTGGATTTACCCTCCAAGGAGCCTGAGTGAGTTTGACCAATGTCTGTCCTAGGTACAGTGAGACTTCCCTTCACTGTCACCTCATGTAAGTACCTAAGGATTATGGAAACTACAGACACCAACTCGCAGTCAGCCCCTGGGTGGGTATAGTCGACAGTCCGATATGAATGTATGGGCAAGATAACAAGTCTAAAATCAACTCGAGAGGCTCCCACACATAATCATGGGTATACCTTCAAGTGACCCCCAATATACGATCCGACCACTACAAACAGTTGAACCACGGAGGGATAATCTCTGTAACTCACCCAAATGCGACCTCGTGTGTAACCCCTGTGTGAGAGGGGGATCCAAAAAATTCTATACGACAATTGGGTTTGACTCTCCCTATCTCAGGATGCTAATGCTCATTTTGAAAAATTTGGAGAGTTGTACTCACACCCTAATCCAAAGTGCCAATCCTAATCTAATGTTGGTGGAAGATCCTAAAAAAAAAAGAGTTCTAGATAATTTTTAATTAGTGTTGATTTTATGGTTGTTCTTTACTCAAAGGGTGTATGACAATGAAACCGATGGTATGATGACTCAATTCCCAAAAACGCACAAGAAGATGATAAGCAATTGTTTCTTTCTATAAATGGTTATTTAAGGAAAGGAAAAAAGTTGTTTTCACTATCAAACACTAATATGAAATGTCCTCAATCAATTTGTTTCTCACTCAAATCCAATGTAATGCTAAAAATTTCAGAAATTCCTTCTAATATCCAAACCAATCAGTAAAATATGTCCTTTCTTTATATGTGGATGATAACTAGATCAAAGACTTCTAAATGTCAATCAGACTTCAATATTAAACAATCAGAAGAAAACCTCACTCAAAAAAAATAATACACTCTCGTTGTGAAATAGACAAGAAGGACAAAGATAACCAAATTGAAAACAAGAACCAAAGAATCCTCAAACAAAAGAGAAATGATGGAAATTTTACCTCAAATATCAAAAGAAAAGGTTCACAGACCTTTGGATTTCCTCACAAAAGTTCTCACTCAGTGAGATAAAGGAGAAGAAAACAAGAAGTTGACTCTAGGTCAGCTAAGACAAAGAGTAGCTTCAAAGCAAGGAAAGAAAATGTCAAAATCCCAAGCAAAAGAGGATAAATTACCAGAAATAAGGGTGTTTGAAAGCCAATATCAAGATGCACTGAGAGTATGGGACCCTGAGCAAAAGCCAAAACCAAGAAATAGCTTCAGAAGATGAAAATCCTGGAGAATTTCTCACAAAAATGGGGTAGCACTCTGGTATAAGGGGCACCAGAGCATTCCAACGCTCTGTGTAAGGCTAAAGGGGAGTGCTAGTTCTCTAACAACAATAGGGGGGGAGCGCTCTGCTCCAAAAACTTAGAAAAAAAACCAGAAACTCAAAAATCAATGAAATTGAGTGAATCGGGGTGATCATGATGACATAAAGAGGTAATCAAACAAATCTAAGAATCCACATGACAATATGGAGAAGATAAAATCAATGGGAAAAGGGCCAAAACAAGATCTAGAAATGGAAACAAAAATCAAAGGATTAATCCTATGCCACACCAGTATCATCCGCAAATTAACCGACAACTTCCTTTCCTTGTGACTATGGATCTCCCAAACTTGTCTTGGTTAACTAATGATCCTATTTTTCATTCACCGGTTTCGCTAGTTATTCCAACTAAACTTCCTTCTGATATTCTAAAATTTGACAGAAAATCTGGCGAAGATCCAAATAACCATGTGATGACTTTCCATTTGTGGTGTTCATCAAACTCCCTCATGGATGATTCTATACGTTTGCATCTTTTTCAGCAAACACTTACAAGCTCAGTAGCAAAGTGGTATATTGAACTACCACGTGCTTATTTTCATGATTTCAACTCCCTTGCCATGTCTTTCCTCACACACTTTCGACTACCTATTCACTACAAGATGGGTACTGAACTCTTGACCTCCCTTCATCAAACTGACTCTATGCATATCTTTGACCATATTCATGAGTGGAGACGATGAAGAAGGATGATCAAAGTAATCATTTCTGACATATTATTGGCGGAATGGTTTACTAAATCACTTTTACTTCTGATCACTCGCAATGCCGTTATGGGTGGTGCAATCATCGAGGAATAAACCATTGCTCAGGCTCAATACTTAGATTTGGTTTATTCCCAATCTGGTACTTTGTATGATTTGCTTCCAAATGTTGCTCGAGATAATACCGATGCATACAAGCCGTCCTCCTCATCTCATGCAGATGGTGTTATCGGTTTCGTCAAAACCCAATCTACTTCCCAATCAACCACTCTCTCCTTTACCTCCCCTCAAACTCATATTTTTGAGGTGAATGCAGTTCAATCTACCCCTTCACAAAAATCCAGCGGTAAGAAGAAGACAAAAAATAAATCGAAAAGTACTAATAACAACGAACAACCAAAAAATGAATCTCAAACACCTTCTATCGAAAATAAACCTCAACAGAAACTGAAATTCATGTGTATGATTTGTGGTGATGATCACTACACTTGAGACTGTCCACATCGAAATGAAGTGGCCAAAATTTTCCAGGAAATTCACAACCCA
Organism: Picea glauca; assembly: GCA_000966675.3. Lineage (NCBI taxonomy): Eukaryota > Viridiplantae > Streptophyta > Pinopsida > Pinales > Pinaceae > Picea > Picea glauca. The sequence goes on along the minus strand of JZKD02S0164134.1, from coordinate 66,824 downwards.
CTGTGCTTACTCAGACTTTTCCACAGAAGCAATCCATGGTTGCTCAAACCCCCTCTCCTGGGGGAATTTCTAGCCATCCTCATGATGAGGCCTCAACGAGTGCACATATTTATATGTTTAATGGGATTAATTTGAACACTCACTCTAAGACATACGACACACCAGGTAACCTTGACAAAGGAAAAGTCACTAACGGTACCGGTACTTTACTTGATCCATCACCGTCTTCCCTTCCCTGTCAGTCTATAGGTCTTTAATACCTCCCATCTAAATGCATGAGAGTTATAGATATGGCTATATCGTTCTTCATCTGGGAATGCAAACAGACATTGGATCCCTACATGGGCTCCATGGATCTATTTTTGGGGTTGTGAAGGATCTATCTCGATAGGAGAAGAATGTCGATTCCCCTTGTCACAGACAATCCAATCAAAGTCCATGTCCCTTTCATACAATGCTTAAATGAGTTCACGATTTGAAAGGAGAAATAATGAAAGCGAATAATCGACATTTACTGCATCTCCTATTCAATAGTTAGCCATCAATAGCAGTTGAAGATATAGATCTTTTAAGAGAGTTCCCTTTTCAATACTAACCCCAGTAGATAGGAAGTACCTTTCCCATTCACCCACTAAAGATAATCTACACCTTGGCAAAGAATCCGACAACCCGTCTCAATGTTACCGCTAGATTAGCTCTAATCAGTGAAGCCACTAGCAACCCAACCACACCTTTCCCATATGCTCTTCCCAACAACAGTAGAATAAAACAAATCCTGTTATAAGCCTATACCTAAAAAACATTTTTACATCCCTTCATCCAGTCTAAGATCCATTTTATGTAGGCAACGAAGATAGCAGGGGAAGAACCACAATAGTTAATATTCCCACTGATAATCATGGTCGCAAATGCAATAAGTGAGGAGTTGCATAAATGATGCAAGAAGGAGGGCACTAGCTCTGACAATTCATTAAGACTCTGCAATGGTAGTTATTATCGATCTATGCACATATCAAAGACATAGTAATTTGTGTTGAACACGGAAGTGACAAGTGGTGTAACATGCAATGACTTACTCAGTTTTTACCGAAAAAGTTGTGATGCACCCATACATGCATGGTGATCTCATTGCAAGTTATGAACATTTATTTATGTCTATTTATTAAAAAATTGATATCGTATCCTCGATATTGATTCATATCGTTGATATTGTGACATCATTAAAATGCACTTAAAATGGTGGTGATGGGATTACAGTCGAAATTATAGTGCGTCTTCTTCAAAGTTATTTGTCTAATCACATTTATTTATGTCTATTTATATAGACATGTATATTAAAAGTTCTTCAATGCTTTTCCCTGGAGCAAGATTTTCCATGTTAGACCCTGAGATCCCATTTCATTTAGTAAAACAAAAACCAACCATCGACTATATCCAATATTTCCATTCTAGATTATTTCAATTTCAGGCACTTGGATCCATCTGGAGCATGTCCTCACATCTGAAGGAAGGGATCCATTAACTGTGCATATTTTCCAATGACAGTAATCATTGCAACAATGATCATTGTATCTTTACATTCCAAAATGGTTGCATGTTTTCCAATGATAGCAATCATTGCAACAATGATCATTGTATCTTTACATTCCTCTGATTTGACACATTTCAATGTTAAAATACTTCAATATGAACATTATATGATGATGATTAACCTCTTCATTATATACACACAAGCGCGCATGCACACACACACACACACGGAGAGAGAGAGAGAGAGAGAGAGAGAGAGAGAGAGACCAAAAGTAAAAAAAAAAAATTATAGTTGAAACATTTGTGATGCCTATTGTTAAGTATGAGGGAGATTTGTAATTCTTTTTGTGTTCAACACATAGTTGACATGTGACACACACATATAAATTTTATGATATAGTGCACAATGATTTGGTCTATTGATTTGAGTGATAGTACATTTCAAAATGAACAAGTTGCATTTATTTAAATAACTATTTAGTAAAGGTATCAATAATAGTATGCTAAAGGTGGGATTGAGTTACATTACATATAGCATTATTAAACAACATGGAATAAATTGCAAATTGAAATAAGAGAAATATAATGTTATGAAAATCCAC
>JZKD02S0164134.1:8545-26999 GCA_000966675.3 Picea glauca | reverse complement strand
TCATCTTTTAAATGTTATTTTAATATTTAAATACAAAATATCGTTAATTGAAAAGTTTACCAAGTATTTGCAAAACAATGCTTTCTAATATTTATAATGAAATGGTTTTAGTATTGATTGTGGTTGGGATATCATTGATTGAAATCATGATTAATCAATGATGATTATTTAAAAAGACAAATTAATAAAGCTTTCAATCATATGTTTGAAATTGTTGTCACGACGATACCTTTGTTTATGGTTGATAAGTTGGTCTACTATCATATCGATTATATAAGGTCACTTTTATGTATTACGTTATTCTAATTAAATTACTTTGTTAGGTTAGGAGCGACCATATGCCTGACCTATTTTACAATAAAGAGGAGGTGTAATTAAATTACTTTGTTACGTTAGGAGCGACCATATGCCTCACCTATTTTACAGTGAAGAAGAGGTGAGTGGTAAATTTGATTGTGTGGTTTGATTTAAAATTTCTTAAAAGTATATGATTGAATATTTATAGGATTTTATTGATAATAAATTGAATTTAGATCTCAAGTAAACTTATAATATAGATATGTGTAATTGAAAACAAAATATTTTAGTTGATTGCATTTCCAAGGTGGTGATGTTTTGACGGTCGTTGTTGTTCATGTTATTAGCATTGGTTCTAGTTGTCAATAGCACCACAAGGTTGACATCCTTTAATCTCGTGAAAGATGGGAGCAATGATGGCACAACATTTTTCAGTACAATCCCAAGCTAGGATTATCAAGCCAAAGCGAGAAAGGTTGGCCAACTACTTCTTTCAATTCAAAATTGATTTGACACCTCAAAGGAAAAAGAGAACTAAATGACCCCATGGAACTAGGAGGAGGAGCACAGATACATGTGGATGTAGGTCACCACAAGATGAGGCATCAACTACATTAATCATGGACTGCAATGTCCATCAACTATAATAAAACTTAGGAAAAAAAGGCATTGTATGTGGCCACTTGGTAAGTTTTTTAAAATTTGTATTTTTAAATGATTTGTTTCCCCTGATAAATGTAGGAAAACATTTTAACACACCAGGGGTAATTTAGTATCATCACAATACCTAATCTAGTGAAAAAATTAAAATTATCAAATTGCAAAATATATAAAATTGTTAGTTTTTTTCAAAATAATCAAAATAATACATGTTTTGTGCGAAACGTTAGGAAATGTTTTGCACGAGAGGTAGAGTAATCATAATTCAATGCATGTTGAAGCTGTACTGAAACCATAATACCTACTTTGGTAGGGACTAATAAATGCAACAAGGACTGTGGTCATAATAACTTTGGTTAACCTCAACCCACAATCTAACTAATTGAAATCACAACAAAGTTGTTGTTGTTTTTTCCCATGAAATACATATCGCAAGAAAACACAATAAGTACTTCCCCTCATTCCAAGAATGGTCCCTAGGGTAAACTAGACTTCATAGAAGCTCAAGGCTTTGTCAACACAGGGCTCAAGATTGTTACAACAATATACTCATTAAGAGATCAACATGTCACTTGTGGAAGTTGAACCTCAATGGGGAGGATAATAATCATTTCTCCCAACCACCCAGGCTAGACCTAATTGACAACAACAAAGTCATGCTTGAAACCAAAGCATAGAACATTTGACATAAACATCCTCTATATATGTCTTTGTCTCTTGTCCTTCATGGAAAATTTATGTGTGGCTTGTTTAGTCTTGGAAAGATCATGATTGTCCTTTTTTGAATTTTTCCTCTCTTTTGTTTCTCTTTAAAATGCTCCATCATTCACTTTCAATTTCTTTTTAGTGCATTCCCTTTCAATTTCCTTTTAGTACATTTCCATGGATGAATTTTTTTTAACGGAGAGGAAATATCGCCAAAGATTGTAGATCGTAGTCACATTGTGATCTTTTTATTGATGATGATGATGATGATGATGATTAATGCCCATTGAGACTGAATTGATATCACACCTTAAGAAGGTAAGAGATTATTTGCAATTCTTTAGAAATTTATTAATGTGTCTCAAATTCCTATTTATTATTATCATTTTTGTCTCTATCCCTACCAATAACTCTTTGGTTTTCCTCCTCTCGAGATGCAACCTTTGGAATCTATGCTTGAGCCTTGCATCATCATCAATCCCTAGGCCTGAACTTTGGAGCAACGCAACTGTGTGGTTGAGGAAGAAATTCCCCTCAGTTGGATGATAGATTGGATAGCCCGAAACACAACCCCTGGACTGTCCATGGAAGAAATTCCACCAACAAATTTTGATGCAGAAATATATCCTCATGAGGATACGGTTGGGAAAATTTAGCATCCTATGCTCAATCCACACTGTTTTTCGAACGACCGCCTTCGGCTGATCTTTGATATGCATCAGGACCAAGTTCACAATCAAAGCATCCTCAACTGATGCATGGAACTCCTATTTGAATCCATGTCGGGTGCACCGAATAAAACACTATGTCCAACCTACGGACAAAGGTTCGTCTTCACCTACAACACCGATGGATTCCCTGGTTCGCCAAACCTCTAACTTCTCTCTCATTTTTTGCATATCAGGAACCGACTTCACATATTTTCAGTTTTGTTAAATTATCTGGTGTATGGAAACAACCATGTTATTTTTTTTGGCGTGAGACACATTTTCTGGTGCATGATACTAGCCACGTCATGTTTATGGAGAATGACACTTGTCACATCATATTTTATAATTTCAGTTATGTTTTCTAAGTTTTTCTACAAACCACATGGTTTGGTTTCCTTGTTATGGTGGAACAGGTGGCAAACTATGAGCATTGTATTGATTTGATTCTTTTAAGGTAATATATCTTCTTTTATTTACAAAAAAAAAAAAAAAAACTTTTTTATTTCTAATTATTGTTCATTTTCCTTCCTTCTTGGCTTCTTTTACCTTTTGAACTTCCTTCCTTAATTCAACTTGGTCTTCTGGAATGAGGTTTTCATTTATAGACATTCTTGACCCTTTTGAGCTTGGAGATTTACTGAGTATGCCATATTTATGATCATTACAACTTACTTTGACAAGGATCGACTTATCTCTATGTTCGCTTATTTTTCCCAACCTATTTTCTTTTATGTTGTGAGATAATTTACTTTTTAATAGAGAAAAAATATCACCAAAAATTATACATTGTATTCATGATCTTGTTATTATGTTGTGAAATAATGTGATATTAAAGTGTTTTTTTTTTTCCTTTTTATAAAGTAGAAAAAAGCAAAAGATAAAAAAACTATAGTTGAAACACTTTAATATTACAATTTCAATAATTAAAATTACACTTTTAGATTTTTTTTAAATCCTTTCATCATTTTAAAATTTTAGAATTACAATCTAGAAAGTAGTAAAAAATAAAACAATTTATCATATCATCGAATTTATATTGGAGGTCTTAAAATTAGTTAAAATGTGTTTCAATATATAATGGTATTAAGGGACTAGTTTTTTAATTTAAATTGAACTATGGATATACACATTGATGAGGTTCAAGTTACCAAAAATTGCAGATGGGTATTTGCATATTGTTTGGAGATGATATTGTTATGTAATGAAAACATTTACATTTTTTAAACTCGTTCTATAATTTAGAGGAATTTATGACATTGCGTATAAGGTATATTATCTTATCCTCAATTTATATGGTGTTTTGGTAAGATAAAATTTATTTTTTGATTTAAATCATCAAGAACTTGGAAGTAAGTTATGTTCCTCGAACCTTACATAGCTTGAAAATGCTATCATTAGATTATTGGTACAAACGAGGAATGTGAAGAACTGAACGCAAAAGCACTCAATATCATTCGTCTATGTCTGACAAATGATGTTATGTTTAATATCATAGGAGAGGATACAACATTAGGCTTATGGACCAAGATGGAACCCTGTATATGGCAAAGTCCTTGAGGAGCATAATATTTTTGAAGAAGCAATTATACAGTTTGTGAATGAAAGAAGCTATTGGCCATTTAAATACCTTTAATACCCTTATAGTGCAATTGAATAATATGGAAGTTAAATTCGAAGATGAAGATAAGGATATTACACTATTCTGGTCATTGTCTGATTCTTGGGATAATCTAGTCACCTCTATTATCTTTACCTCAACAGATGTTTTAGATTATGACTATGTTCTTGGAGCTTTGTTGGCTAAGGAGATGAGGAGAAAATCTAGTCAAGAAACCTCAACTTCAGAGGCGATGTTGGTCATAGGTCGACCCAAAGAAAAAGAGCAAAATCAAATAAGTTCTTCGCAGTCTCTATGTCAAGGGGTAGAAAGGGTAGAGTAAAATGTTGGTACTATGGAAAAATTGGCCATCTCAAGAAAGATTGTTGGAAAAGAAAAGAATCCCAGGAGAACTCTAGGAGAGAACAAAATTCGAAAGAAACAAAACCAGGTACGAATGATGAAGTTTTATCCATTTATAGTAGCTTACAATATGAGGAAAAATGGATGTTAGATTCGGGTGCCTCCCACCACATGTGCTCACATAGAAACATGTTCATTTCTTACTAATCTATTGATGAGGGTGTAGTTTTTATGGGAAATGGTTTTCCCTATAAAATTGTTGGGGTTGGCATTATTAGAATCAGTATGTTTGATGGTATTGTTAAAGAACTGACAGATGTTAGATATGTACCAGATCTTAAGTTGATTTTGATTTCATTAGGGGTTTTGGATTTTGGTGGATATAAGTATGCAGGTCAAGGTGGATCACTCAAAGTGTCAAAAGGCAGTTTAGTAGTGATGAAGGAAACAAAGGTTGATAACCTTTATAAGTTGGAAGGAAGTATTGAAGTTGCATCTAAGGTAACATATGTATCTTCTTGTTTATGGAAGAAGCAACAAGGTCATATGAGCAAGAAAGAGTTGCAGAACTGTAAGTTTCTTCCAGACTTAGGATCTTTGTTTTTGGTTTTCTACTTGTTTGATATCTCTATTAGTTATGATGATGGAAATAAGGGATGTAATGTGTGGGATCCTACTTCCCACAAGATCGTCATTAATAAAAATATAGTATGTATGGAACAATTAGAAGGGTTTGTTCAAGATCTCAATGATAGATTTGTTTGCATGCTAGAGAATTCATTGTAATGCCTAATGGTACCCAAGAAAATGTAAAATAGGTTTGAATCCTTCATGGTGAGCCAAACTTTTTCAATGGGTAGGTATGAATACATTGTTTATAATATCTTTACTTTCCTGACGATATTTGTTGATGATATGCTCACTGCAAACCGAAGCATGGTTGAGATCAGTGAGATAAAGGCTTAGTTGGACAAGATATTTCAGATGAAGGATCAAGGAGCAACAAAAAAAAATTTGAGCATAGAAGTACATAGAGACGGTAATAATACTAAGTTCTGGTTGAAGTTCAGTATGAACATCATGAAACCAGTTAATATCCCTGTTGATTTCCATTATAAGTTTTCTTCAAGTTTAATTCTTGTTTATAAAAAAGGAAAAGTTATGTCTCGTGTCAATTTAGTAGGAGGTCTTTTGGATGAGATGGAATGGCTAAGACCAAAGATTTCACATTCAGTTGATGTCGTCAATCACATGGAAAATTCGGGGGAAGAAGTGAAATGGGTGCTTCAGTGTTTTAGAGGCACACATGTCACCTATAATGGTTTCGGTAGTTTTGTATGTGGTAATTGTAATTTAGGTTTTGTAGGTATGTTGGATAAAAGTGTATTTACCTTAGGATATGTCTCAAAGAATTGTTTTGGAAGACATGTTGGAGGTGGAGTGATTCCTCAGAAAATCCAAAAATCAAGAAAATCATACAAATGTGCCCACGAAACAAATGTTATTAGAGAAGTTGCAGTTGTGTTTGGATTCTCTTGGCTTGCAGCATAGGTGATGAATAAATTGGACACTGATATTGAGGTAAATTGTTTTCAAGGTGGAGATTGTTGAGATATGTCAACCAATTTCCCACGATTTTGTGGATTGTAGCAGATTTAGTCGCTCATTTATTTAGTTTGTTAAAACAAATCACACAATGTGTGGATCCACATAAATGTAATCAATTCTATGTAACACTTGAGAGCTAATATAAATCTATGTATGCCCATAGAGGAAAAAGAGAGTCTCGAGAGAGGTTGTGTGTGTAAGCCTAGTTTGGCTGATGTAGTATTCCCCTTGAACGATAATAAACCAAATATCATTGTATTGTGGATGTTTCCGTGTATAGGGTTTTACCACGTAAAAAAATGTGTTCAATTTGTGTGATTTCATATTGTTAAATATTTACAATTAGATATCTGTGTTTTTTATGGTTCCTCTACAACAAGTGGTATCAGAAAAAGTGCAACGGGTGCACCAAGCAAGCCGAGTAGATCTATGTGAGTTCAATCTGGATCTGAGAAGAGAAAATTGATCCGAGCATTGGAAGTCGAGTTCCTTGCGAACGGGCGTCTTTTTTTCCTAGACGCTCCCTACAGAATGTGGTAGGACCGTACCCTGCTCCCTGCCTTTAGAAATTGATTTTTTCCATACCCATATGTGCTTGTATTTTGGCTAGAGGAGCGTCTAGAGAGGGACGTGCCCTGTACACGGAGAGAGGAGCATCCAAGAGGTGCTCCATGCATTGGTAAAGGGGCGTCCAGACGCCCTGTGCATACTTGTGGGGGATCATCCTCCAATTAGAACACAAGTTATCAAGTGGACTATTCGCATGGAAATAAGTATGTTGACCGAGTATTAAGTCGAGGTATGAAATCCGTCTTCAAAAATCCGTGACCTGACAAGCAAACAATGTATATGTGATTTCGTATAAATTCTTTTGTTGCCAAGTAGAGTGGATATATAACTTTATAAAAGATTATAAATAAATGGGTGGATGTCATATATAAATGAATGATGTGAGCTGGATGTAAAAAGATTTTTTTAATATATATATATATATATATATATATATATATATATATATATATAATTCTTTATAATTTGATTTTTTTTTGTTTAATCTTGAACATTTATTATTTAAGGATCCATTTTGAACTATATAACAATATTCTTCCATTTTAAGAGTTTATTTTTATAAGTAGTGGTGTGGACAATTCGTGCTAATGGCCAAGATGTAGAGTGCAAAGTTTGAGATTGTAAAATTCAATGAGAAGAACAATTTTGAATTGTGGAAGGTCAAGATGTATGATCTGTTGGTGCAACAAGGGTTGCAGAAGGCGCTGGCGAAAAAGTCAAAGAAACTAACAACCATGACAAACAAGGAATGGGAAGAACTTGACACAAAACCACTTAGTACCATTCATCAATGTCTAGAAGATGATGTTCTGTTTAATATCATAGGAGAGGATACAACAATAGGCTTATGGACCAAGATGGAAAGTCTGTATATGACGAAGTCCTTGACGAGTAGAATGTTTTTGAAGAAGCAATTATACAATTTGTGAATGAAAGAACGTATGTGAGTTGGTGACCATTTAAATACCTTTAATACCCTTATAATTCAATTGACTAGTATGTAAGTTAAATTCGAAGATGAAGATAAGGCTATTACACTATTGTGTTCATTGTCTGATTCTTGGGATAGTCTAGTTACCTCTATTAGATTTAGCTCAAAAGATGTTTTAGATTATGACTCTGTTGTTGGAGCTTTGTTGGCTAAGGAGATGAGGAGAAAATCTAGTCAAGAAACCTCAACTTCAAAGGTGATGTTGGTCAGAGGTTGACCCAAAGAAAAATAGTAGAATCGAAGAATTTCTTCACGGTATAAGTCAAGGGGAAGAAAGGGTGGAGTAAAATGCTAGTATTATGGCAAAACTAGCCATCTCAAGAAAGATTGTTGGGAAAGAAAAGAATCCCAAGAGAACTCTATGAAAGAAGAAAATTTAGCAACAACAAATCCAGGTACGACTGATGAAGTTTTATCCGTTTCTAGTAGCTTACAATATCAGGAAAAATGCTTCTTAGATTCAGGTTCCTCCCACCACATGTGCTCACATAGAAATGAGTTCATTTCTTACCAATATGTTGATGAGGGTGTAATGTTTATGGGAAATTGTTTTCCCTGTAAAACAGTTGGGGTTGGCAGTATTAGAATCAATATGTTCGATGGTATTGTTAGAGAACCAATAGATGTTAGATATGTACTTGAGCTTAAGTTGAATTTGATTTCATTTGGGGTTTGGATTCTAGTGGATATAAGTATGCATGTCAGTGTGGAGCACTCAAAGTGTCGAAAATAAGTTGAGTAGTTATGAAGGAAACAAACATTGATAAACTTTATAAGATGGAAGGCAGTATTGAAGTTGCATCTGAGGTAACAAATGTATCTTCTTGTTTATGGAAGAAGAAACAAGGTCATATGAGCAAAAAAGAGTTGCAGAACTATAAGTTTCTTCGAGACTTAAGAACAACTTGTTTACAAGGGACTTTGATTGATACAAATTCCTTAACTTATCTCATAGTTCCTTGGTTGAATATTGTTTCGAGACATCCAACAACACCGAATCTTCCAGGCAGAGTCGAATTGTACTCCTTTCTCTTATGTCCAACTTCTCCTAATCTTCCTTCGACATACCAGTAGGTGGTGTTCTAGTAGTTTGTTTACTAGTAGGTTGTGTATCAATGGAGTGTGTGCCAGTAGACTGTGTGTTAGTAGACTTCGTATCATTAGGATGTGTACCATGATCCACAACGATCCATTATTCTTTGTCTACAAGAAGGTCCTCCATCTTGAGCTTCCATAGGTCAAAGTTTTTACTGTTGAAATTCTCTATCTTGATTCTAGAAGATCTCGTCATTCCTCTTTCTACACTCGAATCACCACTGCAAAATTTCTCACTAAACCCAGGTTTATCATAGACCTAAGATAAACTTGATCTATTAAGATCGAGCCAAACCCTAGCAACAAAGGCATCCCCCTGAAGCAAAAAATGAGCTCTGATACCACATGTAATTTTTAAACCTATGAAGTAAAGAAATACATAGAGATTATTAAGAAAAAAATAAATTAATCAATGGTGCATACATATAGTACACATAGATTTACGCTGGAGACCCTTAATCGAGAGAAAACCAGCCTTCCTTGGTGCCGCACCTTTAAACTCTTCATTGTATTAATTTCATCATTCACCATATAATATATACAATGTTTTAGGTATTTCGTATCTACCAAAACCCTAATCCCTTAATCTAGGATTAATTTAGAAAACTTCTAAAAATAGAAAAATCCGCTAAAATAGAAAAAACTGCCCCAAAAAAAATTCGGGGCGCCACCCTAAACCCCGTCAGCTCCGGGCTACCACCTAGAGATGAATGTTGCGCGTAACTAGGGGATGACAAACCTGCCCCCCCCTGGGACCCCCCCAGGAAAGTGCCCGATGCACATGACACCCATGACAAAGAAAGTTGGGATCGTCAGACGCAGTTGTCGAATCTGACGCGCCCACACACACATGCAAAGAATATAACACATACCTAACAACGAAGGTGCAATAGGTGTGCCAAGCATGCGAAGTAGATCTATGCGAGTTCAATCCATATCCGAGCAGAGAAAATTAATCTGAGTGTTGGAAGTCGAGTTCCTTGCACATGGGTGTCGTTTTTTCATGGAAACTCCCTAGAGAGTGTGGTAGGAGTGTCCCCCACTCCCTTCCTTCAACAATTGATTTTTTCTATACCCGGACGCATCTATATTTTGGCTGGAGGAGCGTCTAGAGAGGGAGATAACCTGTATATGAAGAGAGGAGTGTCCAATACGTGCTCCGTGCAAGGGTAAAGGGGTTTTCATATTCCATGTGCATACTTGTGGGGGAGTGTCCTCCAATTAGAACACGAGTTATTAAGCAGAGTATTCGCATGGAAATAGGTATGTTGGAGTAGTATTAAATTTGAGGTATGAAAGCAGCCTTCAAAAGTCCGCGAGCTGACAAGAAAACAATGTATATGCGATTTTGTATAAATTCTTTTGTTATTGCACATAAGTCAAAGTATATGGCAGAGAAGAAATCAAAGAATTTTTTCTTTTCTTTAAGCATGAAATTCGTATGAAGAATTGCCTAGTGGAGTGGAGTGATAAATTTATAAAGTATTATAAATTAAATGGGTGGATGTCATATAAAAATGATGTGAGGTGGATATGAAAAGGTTATATATATTATTATTTATGTTTTGAAACCCTTTTTGGTTTAATCTTAAGCCTTTATTATTTAACGATCCATTTTGAACTATATAAGACTATTCCTCCATTTTAAGAGTTCAGTTTTATAAGGAGTGGTGTGGGCAATTCGTGCTAATGGCCAAGATGCAAATTGCAAAGTTTGAGATCAATAAATTCAACGGGAAGAACAATTTAAAATTGTGTAAGGTCAAGATGCAGTATCTATTGGTGCAATAAGGGTTGCAGAAGGTGTTGAAGGGAAAGTGAAAGAAACCAGGAACCATGAAAAAAGAGGAATGGGAAGAAATGGATGCAAAAGCACTATGTATCATTTGTCTATGTATGGCATATGATTTTCTGTTTAATATCGTAGGAGATGATACAACAATAGTCTTATGGACCAAGATGTAAATTCTATATATGACGAAGTCCTTGATGACCAAAATCTTTTTGAAGAATAAATTATATAGTTTGTGAATGAAAGAAGGTACAAGAGTTATTGACCATTTAAATACCTTTAATAACCTTATAGTGCAATTGACTAGTATGGAAGTTAAATTTGAAGATGAAGATAAGGCTATTACACTATTGTGCTCATTTCGTGATTCTTGGGAAAATCTAGTCACCTCTATTAGCTTTATCTCAACAAATGTTTTAGAATATGATTCTATTATTAGAGGTTTGTTGGTTGAGGAGATGGGGAGAAAATATAGTCAAGAAACCTCAACTTCAGAGGCGATGTTGGTCAGAGGTCGACCCAAATGAAAAGAGAAGAATCATAGAATTTCTTCATGGTCTAAGTCAAGGGGCAGAAAGGGTAGAGTAAAATGTTGGTACTGTGGAAAAATTGTCCATGTCAAGAAATATTGTTGGAAAAGAAAATAATCCGAGGAGAACTCTATGAAAGAAGCAACTTGGGCTGCAAAAAATCTAGGTACGAGTGATGAAGTTTTATCTATTTCTATAGCTTACAATATCAAGAAAAATGGATGTTAGATTCAGGTGCCTCCCACCACATGTTCTCACATAGAAACTGGTTCATTTCCTACCAATATGTTGATGAGGGTGTAGTGTTTATGGGAATTGGTTTTCCCTGTAAATTTGTTGGAGTTGGAAGTATTAGAATCAGGATGTTCGATAGTATTGTTAGAGAACTAACATATGTTAGATATGTACATGAGCTTAAGTTGAATTTGATTTCAATAGGGGTTTTGGATTCTGGTGGATATAAGTATGCAGGTCAAGGTGGAGCACTCAAAGTGTTGAAAGGAAATTTTTTAGTGATGAAGGAAACAAACATTGGTAACCTTTATAAGCTGGAAGGTAGTATTAAAGTTGCATCTGAGGCAATATATGTATCTTCTTATTTATGGAAAAAGAAACAAGGTCATATGAGCAAGAAAGAGTTGCAGAACTGTAAGTTTCTTCCAAACTTATGATCTTTGTTTCTGGTTTTATACTTGTTTTATATCTCTATTAGTTATGATGATGGAAATAAGGGATGTAATGTATGGGTAAAATCATGAAGATGGGCAACACTTTTGCTTGTTTTATGAAAAAAAAGTTGTATTTTCACAAGTTCTTCAACTTCTGGCATACAAAAGTAATTTTTTTTATTTATAATTTCACTTTACAGTAAAAACAAAAGTTGTGAAGAATTTTGTTATCTTTCCAATGACTATTTTTCAATTTTTTTTAATCAATATTTGATATGTCAATTTGACAATTGTTTAAAAATATGTTTCTTAAACATGAAAGGAATGATAATGAGTTATTGTTTTCCACAACAATGTATCTATCATTAAACTTATGTTTTTAAGAAATGAAATATACTGCAACAATCTACAGAGACTCTATTTTATTAGGACTATAATTTTGAATCTAACGGATGAACATTATAATTTCTAGAATTTTTTGAAGTTGATCAAGCTGAAAATGTTGCAGATTTTAAACACATGTTTTTTTACACCTTGTATCTATCTTAATTTTTTCTTAAAAGTAAAATCTAAACATACCCTTTTGAAGAGAACAAAACGATTATGAATATAAATTTTCCATAGTTTTCCACTATGTATTTTTAGAGATATGGATTTTTCATTTCACCGAATCATAATCTCACCTAAAAATATTATGCAATGAGTTTTTTATAAAATTAAATAAAATTAGATAAAAACAATGAAAATGAAAACAAATTATACCCAATGAAAGTAGATTCAATTTTAAAAATGTTGGTATCAATTCTGAAACTAAATTATGAGTATTTGTAGGAGTCTTCTACCTCCAAAGATGAAGTAAGATGGAGAGAATTTGCAATTTCCTGCAAACAATCTCATTTTCAGGTTTTCGGCTGAAATATTATTTCGACCGAAACCTAGTTTTTAATGGAATCCGTTAAAAATAAACGTTTCGGTCGAAAAGTCTTTCAACCAAAATATTCTTACCACGGGAAAATAATTCATCCAAAGAACATTGTACATGAATTTCAAGGGCGCCATTAAATTTGACGTGCAAGTTTTCGACCGAAAAAATTCCTAGCAACATTTTTTCGACCGAAAATTTGCCGCTAGAAATTTTGGAGACCCGATTCTCACGAAAGTGTTACCCAGCTTCATGATTTTACCCATATGGGATCCTACTTCACACAATATCTTCATTAACAAAAATATAATATGTATGGAACAACCAGAAGGGTTTGTTCAAGAACGCAACGATATATTTGTTTTCATGCTAGAGAATTCATTGTATGGCCTAATGGTACCCATGAAACTGTACAAGAGGTTTGAAATCTTCATGGTGATCCAAAAATTTTCAAGGGGTAGGTATGACTGTGTTGTTTATAGTACATTTATTTCATGATGATATTTGTTGATGATATCGCCATTGCAAACCGAAGCATGGTTGATATCAGTGAGATAAAGGCTCAGTTGGAAAAGACATTTCAGATGAAGGATCAAAGAGAAAGAAAACAAGTTTTGAGAACAAAAGTGCACACAAATGATAATAATGGTAAGATGTGGTTGAAGTTCAGTATGAACATCATGAAACTAGTTAATATCCCTATTGCTTTCCAGTATAATTTTTCTTTAGGTTTAAGTCTTGTTTATAAAGAAGAAAAAGTTATGTCCAGTGTTAGTTTAGTAGGAGGTATGTTGGATGCGATGTGTTAGCACACATATCTGTAGAGACAAAAGTAACTCAAAGGTGATGTGAAAATCAAGTTTTTCCTACTCTAGATTCCTTACCTATGTCTAAGCTATATCAACTATTTTTTAGTATGAAATATGCACAAGATTTTCTAAGGTATTTATGCATAATTTTGAAAGAAACATAATGCTACCGGAATTTACGGTAGCGTATTTTGAAAGAAACAGAATGCTACCGGAATTTCTGACAACGTATTTTGAAAGAAACATAACGCTACCGGAATTTCCAGCGGCGTCGAGATAAACAATTTTTATAACATAGTTATATTGAAATTTCAAAAGCGACAACGCTCAAGCTATTTTGACAGCTGTTAATGGACCTTTTTGACCTGGTTAAAACACGATTGGGCCTCCTAAAGTTATGAGCACGTGGAAGGCGATTAGTTGATGAAAAAACAAGTGGTCCTAAAAAGATGGTTCATAGAAACAACAACCCTGCCCAAGATTCGTTGTACCTCAAGCACATGCAACATCTTCAGCTTGTTCATTTTTCTCCTCCTACTCAACATCTGTCCAGTTAGTTAGCTAGTTGAGGAAGAATATCTCTAGTTATGTGTATGTTTTTTCTTGGGATGTAACTAAATGATTAATGGTGTAATTAAGTTGTTACATTTCTTTTGGAGGTGGTGTTGGGGCCTCTCCCTATATATTTTCACTTGAAAAACTTTGTAAGGGTTGATTGGTTCGACTAGAAGCTTGATATCAATAAAAATACTCAATTTCTATTTATGTAGAAGGATCTTGTGATTCAGGAAATCTTAAATACATGACATGTTTCTTCTTCTGTTATTTTTCTATTCATCTATTTGTAGTGACTGGTGTTTAGCAGTGAGAACCCTTTGGAGGATCCAATTAGTTGTTATGTATGTTATGGTTTTATGTACATCATTTTCTATCAGATTTAGTAGCATTGAGTGAAGGTTTCATGACTGAGCCATTGAAATACTTTATGCATGTTTTCAGTTTATGTTCTATAGTCTATATCTAAAACAAAGTTTTGGATGTAGGCTAATTCCTGGCTGTAGGAGTTTCTTAGGATGTTTCAAACTTCTTAGGTTAACTATCAACTTCTTTGTTACACTTTTTACTTCCTAATATTACAATCTAATCCATGCAACTCATTCCCTGCCACAATTTTCCAAATATGTGAGGTTCTATCTGAGTTAAAATCACTTTCAAGCATTTTCAGAGGCCATTCCACCTTTTAAAATTTCCCACTTACCAAAACCTGTTTGAAGTGAGTCTTGATTTGCAAGGCTTACCCCTTTGCAGTCAAGGGGTGACTCCTTGTGTTAAAATTAAATGGTTTCATTTCCGAGGAATGAAGTGTGAATCTAGCTTCCTTGGGAGAATGACATAGATCCAGCTCTTGATGGTAGACAAGAGAGGGACAAAAAAATTGACTGTAATTATCTACCTGGCGACTCCACAATCAAAGACTCCATTGGGGAGGATCCTGTTGATAGGAAGGTGAAGGGGAAGAAGTGTAAAACCATGTATCATTTCATTAGTTTTCTACATGAAATCCTTTTCTTGTTTACCAACTCTTTCCTGTCTTTTCCTTTACATATAAAGAGGATAATCTTGTGCTTTGTCTATTCGGTTAATCATAAGCCTTATTTTATATATCCATCCTTGGAAGAGGAAAATTTGCATCCTCCTTGTGTTGTTGAGGTTGGTCCTGAAACTTCACTTCAACCTATTGAGAAGAACGAGGTTTATATCTCCATCCATTCTGAACATGCTCAGCCTTGTGACTATGAGAATGATGAAATTGATTCAAAACCTTCCCAGATCTTATACCCTTCTTCTATTAGTCCTGATCCTTGTCATCAACTTGTTAAACCTTTCTTTCAGCCCACATAATTCCAATCTAGTGTTAGAAAAAGGGTGTTTAAAATTCTCAAATTTCCATCTCACCTTCATACTTATCCTACCAACTTTCTTGAGTATATTCCCCAGTTTACAGGAGAAGATCATGTTACAGCTGAGAGGAATTTGGAGGCCTCTGAGAACTTTGTTGATCATTTTGAGATAGTTCATGATGATGTTACAATGAGGTTGTTCTCCAAATCTTTGTTTGAATATGTTGATGTGTGGTTTAAAGGTTTCGAAGCCGATTCCATTGGTTCTTGGATTGAGCTACGCAATTCATTTTTAAAGTGTTGGGGTGAGAACAAGTCCCTTGATCAGTACTTGGTTGATTTTAATGCTTTGAGGAGAGGGGAAGAGGAAGCCTTGGCTTTCTTCAACATCAGGTTTTACAGTGTTTATCATAACATGCTAGTAGAAATCCGACCTTCCAAGACTGTTGCCATGGTATACTATGTAATGGCTCAGCATTCAGAGCTTGTCCTTCTCTTGAGAGAAACAAAATCTTCATCCTTAAAATGCTTATTTGAAGATGCTAAAGAAGTTGAGGAGAAAATCCATACTAGCAAGAGGATTCGTATGCAAGCATATTATGAAAGTTTGCATGTAGATGAACAACAAGAATACTGTCAGTATATTTTAGATTTGCAGCAAAAATACAGTCAGTATGAATCAGATCTGGAACAACAACAAGGTTGTAAGTATATTTTACATTTGGAACCAGATTCTTTAGTATGTCCACATTTTTTTATGGATAGTGATGCATGTCATGATTATGATCAATTTTCAAAACATGTTGAACATATTATAACTAATGATTTCATAGATGATTATATGTTCCTGGTTGATCATTATCATCTTGATTTAAAACATGTTGTACCATTATCTTGTAGTCATCATGTTGGAAACGAAGAGACTGCCATTGTTGATGATCAAGAGTTGATTTTGAGAGAACAAGAAGGTTATATTTTTGCAAGAAGAGAGGCATTCATGGATGAGAAATTATTTTTTGTGGATCAACATGCTTATGATATTGGTTTTAAGGATCCATTTGCAGCCTTGTTAGAGTCTTATGTTTCATATTTTCTAAAAATTTCAAATTACATTATTTCACCGATACTCATGGGTGAGCATTGTTTTCTTAGGGAGTTTATGTCGTTGCGTCTATATTTATGTTATTATTCATTGATCAGTGACATAGATGAGATCATTTCAGTCATTAGGTTTCTTGAATGGTTACTATGGAAGTCTTCTTTCACTTGACCAAGTTACAAATTTGGTTAGGGTAGGGTAGCATAGGTAATAAGCTCGCTTCTCGAGCCTTGATTTCCTTAGTTTGTAGCGGGTTTTTCAATTTTCTTGAATAAGTGGTAGTTATTGGCAATGTTTAGAGGTTGGTTACATAGATGAATCCATATACCAATGGATAAGGTGACTGGAACTACTAAGGTTCTTGGAAGCCTCACAGGGAGGCCCCCATCCCAGTTGGAGCCTGATATTAGCACAAACATCTGCAGCGACAAAAGTAATTCAAAGGCCTTGTGAAAATAAAGTTTTGCCTACTCTAGATGCCTTACCTATGTCTAAGTTATCTCAACTATTTTTGAGTATAACATATGCATGAGATTTTCTAAGGTCTTTATGCATAATTTTGAAAGAAACATAACGCTACCGAAATTTACAACAACGTATTTTGAAAGAAACAAAACGCTACCGGAATTTCTGGCAGCGTATTTTGAAAGAAACAAAATGCTATCAGAATTTCCGATAACATCGGGATAAACAATTTATATAACAGAGTTCTACTGGAATTTTGGAAGCGACAATGTTGAAGCTATTTTGACAGTTGTTAATGGACCTTTTTGAGCTGGTTAAAACATGATTGGGCCTCCTAAAGTTATGAGCACGTGGAAGGCGGTTAGTTTATGAAGAAAAAAGTGGTCCTAAAAAGATGGTTCATGGAAACAACAATCCAGTCCAAGATTCGGTGTACCTCAAGCACACACAACATCTTTAGCATGTTCAGTTCTCTCCTCCTAGTCAACATCTGTCTAGTTAGTTAGCTAGTTGAGGAATCATATCTCTAGTTATGCGTATGTTTTTTCCTTCGATGTAACTAAATGATTAATGATGTAATTAAGCTGTTACATTTATTTTGGAGGTGGCATTGGGGCCTCTCCCTATATATTTTCACTTGAAAAACTGTGTAAGGGTTGATTGGTTCGACCAAAAGCTTGATATCAATAAGAATACTCAATTTCATTTTATGTAGAAGGATCTTGTGATTCAAGAAATGTTAAATGCATGACATGTTTCTTATTATGTTATTTTTATATTCATCTATTTGTAGTAACTGGAGTTTAGTAGTGAGAACCCTTTGGAGGATCCAATCGATTGTTATGTATGTTCTAGTTTTTTGTACATCATTTTCTAGCAGATTCAATAGCATGTGAGTGAAGGTTTCATGACTTAGGCATAGAAATACTTTATGCACGTTTTCAATTTATGTTCTATAGTCTATATCTAAAACAAAGTTTTGGATGTAGGCTAATTCCTGGTTGTAGGAGTTTCTTAGGATGTTTCAAACTTCTTAGGTTAACTATCAGCTTCTTTGTTACACTTTTTACTTCCTAATATTACAATCTAATCCATGCAACTCATTCCCTGCCACAATTTTCCAAATATGTGAGGTTCTATCTGAGTTAAAATCACTTTCAATCATTTTCAGAGGCCATTCCACCTTTTAAAATTTCCCACTTACCAAAACATGTTTGAAGTGAGTCTTGATTTGTAAGGCTTACCCCTTTGCAGTCAAGGGGTGACTCCTTGCGTTAACATTAAATGGTTTCATTTTCGGGGAACGAAGTGTGAAGCTAGCTTCCCTGGGAGAACGACATAGATCCAACTCTTGATGGTAGATAAGAGAGGGACAAAGCAATTGACTGTAATTATCTACCTAGTGACTTCACAATCAAAGACTCCACTGGGGAGGATCCTGTTGACAGGAAGGTGAAGGGGAAGAAGTGTAAAACCATGCATCATTTCATTAGTTTTCTACATGAAATCTTGTTCTTCTTTACCAACTCTTTCCTGTCTTTTTCTTTACATATAAATAGGATAATATTGTGCTTTGTCTATTCAGTTAATCATAAGCCTTATTTTATATATCCATCCTTGGAAGAGGAAAATTTGCATCCTCCTTGTGTTGTTGAGGTTGGTCCTGAAACTT
>JZKD02S0164112.1:0-23265 GCA_000966675.3 Picea glauca | reverse complement strand
GATGAACACAGAAGAGGAGTACTCAGAACGAGACGAAGAGGCGTGACCATAGGCCTTTCTTGTTTCAATTTTTTATATACAGTTTATTTAAATTATATTATTTTTATATTTTTTTTCCAAGAAAGAGCAATTTCTTTTCATTGAAAGTCAACTTTTCTTGTTATTCAATTTTGAATCGAGTCAACTATCCAATAAATCAATAAATATAGGCTGAAAGACATTACAACATATTCATTCTTAACTTTGTTTATATTATATTTTTTTTTTCTTTTTTTCAAGTTATAGAAGTTGTTAAACCACCACTTAAAAAATATATATACAATTTTTATGTCAAATTTATTTACATTACTCTTTGTTAAACTTGTTCAACCACAACTTTAAAAGTATACATACAATTTTTTTCTTTTATGTCAAATTGATTTATGGTTATTGTTTGTTAAGTTGTTCATATAATAAATAATAAATAGAGGTGTGACTTTTCAATTTTTTTTGGTAAAATAGTTAATGAAAGAAAACAATAACCAAGTAAAGTATTTCCCAATGCAACTATTTTAGCGATTACAACATACTCATTCTTAGCTTTGTTTATGTTATATTTTTTCTTTCTTTTTTCCAAGTTGTAAAAGTTGTTAAATCACCACTTAAAAAATATACATACAATTTTTATGTCAAATTTATTTACATTACTCGTTGTTAAACTTGTTCAACCACATCTTTAAAAGTATACATACAATTTATTTATTTTTATGTCAAATTGATTTATGGTTATTGTTTGTTAAAGTTGTTCATATAATAAATAATAAACAGAGGTGTGGCTTTTCAATTTTTTTTTTGGTAAAATAGTTAATGAAAGAAAACAATGACCAGGTAAAGTATTTCCCAATGCAACTATTTTAGTGTGAGAGATTTCTATTGGTTGGTTCTCTATTTTACACATTGATCCACATGTTGTGTCTCATATATCACGTGTTATCCAATAGAGTTTAAAAGGTATACATATAGTTTTTATGTCTAATTGTGTGTAGTTGTAAATGTGTTCAAAATTGTTGCTCATATAAATATCAATGAATTCATTTTCTAGTCTTATTTTTAATTCTCTTAATTCCATATAGTTTGAATCAATTAATATTGATTATGAAGTGGAGTTTTGACCAATAATTAAGCTAGCCAATGAAAAAATACAAACCAAGTAAAGTATTTCCCAATGCAGCTATTTTAGTGGGAAACATTTGTACTAGTTGGTTCTCTTTGATTCTCTATCCATAAAATCAGGAGTCCACATTTATACATAACTTTTAATTTTATTTTACTTAGAGACATACTGATCCACATGTTGTCTCCCATATATCACATGTTATCCGATATATGATCCACAGGGTCGTCTCCCATATATCAACTATTAAATATCAAGTGTTTAAAGGTATAAATATGGTATTTATGTGTAGTTGTAAATCTCTTTGTTACCCATATAAATATCAATGAATTGATTTTCTAGTCTTATTCTTAATTCTCTTAATTTCACATAGTTTGAATAAATTAATTTTGAAGTTTGAATCAATTAATATTGATTATGAAGTGGAGTTTTAACCAATGCACTAAGAATTAAGGTAGCCAAATGTTTCCTTCATAGTATATATGTATTATTTATTAATTCATAGTTTTTACATTAATTCATAATTTTTACAGAGAAGTAAAGATGTTAATTTTTACCTTTTTAATTTTCATTTAATGATAAAATCTTAATTTATAAGGTGCAATCCCTATCACCTTTTAAATTTGATGAGTTTCAAACATATTAACACTATGTGAGTTATTGATCTTGGATGATGAGCTTAGGAACTCATACTAGACTTGACATTTTTTAAGTTCTATAGATCTAGAAGTATTCCCTAGCCTCCTTCATCAATCTATAAAAGGAAGGCATCCAAAGGGAGAAAGGGAGGAAGAATTGAAGAAGAAAACTTATGTTACTGGATTTCATACAAGCTATTTTGTATTCAATCTTCATATCGAGTTGGCATTGCTTGTGTGAGGGCTAAGGAGGTGATAGAGCAAGGATATAAGAGAGGATTCAATCAAGACTCAAGGTAAATGATGATTGATATACTACTTCTCTATATTTAATATATATCTATATGGTTTTCCCCTTCCATTGTTGTTGTATTCAATCATGTTTGATCATAAATGGCAGATCTGTTGACCAACTGAGAGGGGGGGGGTGAATCAGTTGTTATCGTGCTTAAACAATTTTAGCTTATTTTAAACTCTTTACAAAGAACTCAATGACAATCACAATAATGCAAGGAAATAAGAAATAGAACATTCAACATCAGTCACACATATGAGGCATGCAAGGATAGATATTTCCTGAGGAAACCCATAAAGGGTAAAAACCTCTTCTTCTTTATATGATAAGTAATATTTAAATTTTTTACATTATCATACATATGAGCACCAACTCATAATGAGGTTGAAACCTCTGTTTTGCATGCTGCTACTTGTTGAGAGCACCAACTCTCTGGTTTCTCTAGCACCAAATAGAAGGAAGCACCAACTCCCTGTGTTTGTCTAGCATTAAATAGAAGGAAGCACCAACTCCCTGAGTGTTCTAATACCAACTGGATGGAAGCACCAACTTTCGATCATATAGGTACCAACCTGTAAAACAGAGAACAACAGTTCTCCCTTGCACCACCCTGCCACCGTGGTTTCTCTGGCTGCAACCAGATGGAAGCTACAACTACCTGTGTTCAAGCACCCACTTGAACCTCTGAGGACAATAGTCCTCCCTCGCACCTCCCTTCCACCCTAGTATATAACTTTTTGCTAAAGAAAATTATCACAGTGATACACTATTTATCATTGTCTTACCAGACTTATCATTGTTCTGCTACACTGCGCTGCTTTGTCTGCATTAGTGTCTTCTACACACTCCTCTACGCTTTTTGTTCTTCTCATGTTATGCACTGTGTGCCATATCCGTTTAATCCACCATTCCTCTGCTCCATATTTTAGCTATTTTACACTCCTCTTTCTACACTCCTGAATCCCTCACAACAACAACAAACCATCTCTTCTCTATTCTGCATACTTATAGTCTCTGTGCACCTTGTGCATGTTGTCCTACCATGCTTCTGTATGCCCTCTCATGTCAAGTACTCTACCTATTCATCATGGAAACTCTTCAACTTCTCTGGTAGTTAGATCCATCTCTCAATTGCCTCTACGAACAGTCTTCATTCCACTGGAAGATTCCTGGAGACTCTTCAGCTCCTCTGATAATCACACAGAAGTCTCTTCGAGTCCTCTGGCATAAACCATTAGTGGTTTCTAGCAGTTACACTGTGAACCTCCAAAGACAACTTCAACAACTGAATCACAATTGATTGATTAACTGTGAAGAGAAACAATAGCCCTTCAATCATACTTAAATTCACCTGCACCATTGGATGGAGTTTCTAGGGTCTTGCGTTTAATTCATATGCCCATTGGCTGTGACCGAGTTCTAAACAAAGTTTTAATTTCATGATCTTGCATCTCAGCATTCCGGTGATAAAGGATCTCGACACTCCAAGTCGTGATCATCGAGACTCCGAGATGGATCTTAGCACCGCTAGCTTCTTCCCTTCATGTGACCACCGGTGGTGACCACAGGTTGCGCCAAAAGGTGCTTTGTAATTCATGAATTTATAATCTTCATCGAGCCTGATCAACGGTCAAGATCTTCGATGATCTGACAATCCAGATCTCATCACGATCTCGCATATCGTGATTCCTATGATGAAGGGTCTTGATGCTCCAAGTCGTAATCGCTGAAACCCTAAGATGGAGCTTAACGCCACTAGCTCCTTCCTCTATCTTCCACAGATGTAACCACTGGTTGTGACCACAGCCTTATTTGAAAACGCATTTCACACTTTCACATCTCAGGTATTCTGTGATGAGTCCTCTCAACTCTCCATGTCACGAACTCCGAAATAGGGCTTGGCTTCTCGAGCTCTCGACAATGTGACCACGAGATATGACCACTCGCCAATCAAATGAGTACTTCGCTCCTTTGACTTTCCAGTCAGCGAAATGATGATCTTTCGCCATGTTTCCTCTGGATCCAATGGTCCACGACTGTCCTCAATGGATGGCTAGGATTCCTTCACAGTTTTGGAGAGTTGGATGACTCTTGGTCTTATCCGCCTTGCAGCTTCACCATATCTAACAGTTATTGGTCC
Organism: Picea glauca; assembly: GCA_000966675.3. Taxonomy (NCBI): domain Eukaryota; kingdom Viridiplantae; phylum Streptophyta; class Pinopsida; order Pinales; family Pinaceae; genus Picea; species Picea glauca. The sequence goes on along the minus strand of JZKD02S0164112.1, from coordinate 19,039 downwards.
TTCATAGTTACTCCAGATCTGATGGCCCAGATCTTATTGGGATTTTTCCACTTCACGAGCCTTCTTCATGCCTGATCAACGGTCCACAATTCTTGGTGATATGACGGTCCAGATATTTTCGTGATCTCGCATATCGCAAGTTTGAACCTCTTTCCTTTGGATTTTCTGATCTGCGAAACTCCGAAACAAAACCTTTGTCATTCACCACATGTCCTTCTTGAATCAACTGTCAAGATTGTTATCACAATTTCGCATATCGTGAGTTTGAACCTCTTTCCTTTGGATTTATCGATCTGCGAAACTCCGAAACAAAATATTTATCATTCTTTGACTGTTTTCCTCCTTCTGATCTTACACTGTTGATATTTCCATTTGATAAATGTTGTTCTTCTTCCTTGCCTGCCTTTCTGTTGATCTTCCGTGCCTGCCTGTGTGCCATCAAATAAACAAACGCACTCTTGCACTCTTCGTGGACCTCTGCACTATCTCTTTTGAGGCTTACGTTGTCCATGTTTCTCCATCGCTGCTTACTCTGATCTTGCCATCAATTACAAGCACACCTGCCAGTAAACATGCCAACAATCCCCCCCTTTGGTATTGATGGCAACCGTGAACAGCTGCGCTAATATGTTTGGACCTCCAACTGTAGCATTCGATCTGGACCATTCCTTTTCTCCCCCTTTAACTTCAATGCCAAAGAAAACATGCTTCCCTTGAGATGTTGTAGTATTTTTAGGAGGTATCAGATATTCAATCAATAGAAAACTCCCCCTAACAGGAATGACTCTCTTAAGTGTGAGACGGGATGACACCCAACTTCTGTCTAAGATATTCAAATGGTGTCTTGGCTAGGGGTTTAGTAAAGATGTCTGCAATTTGTCCTATGGTTGGAATGTAATGGACCTAAACAACCTGATTGGTGACCTGATCTCTCAGAAAATGGTATTTTATGGGAATATGCTTGGTCTTCGAGTGGAATACATGATTCTTAGACACATTGATGGCACTAGTGTTATCACAATGAATTGGGATCGGTGCTGCGTATTTTACCTCCAAGTCTGCAAGTGTCTAAATCATCCATAATACCTGAGTGCAACAGGTAGTAGCAGTAATGTACTATGCCTCTGTAGTCTATAAAGAAATGGAACTTTTCTTTTTACTAAACCATGCTACTAACGAGTCACCCAGGAAGAATGCTCCTCCACTGGTGCTTTTTCTCTCATCAACACAGTTTTCCCAATCTGCATCTGAATAGGAAGTTAGCTAAAAAATTCTTCTTTATGGGATACCACAGACCATAATTCATTGTTTCTTTCATGTACCTGAATATCCTTTTGAGAGCTAGCAGATGACTCTGCTTAGGTGCAGACTGATATATTCCTACCATTCCAACAACATGCATTATTTTTGGGTGAGATGTTGTGATGTACAACAGGTTTCCTATCATTGACCTATAGGAACTTTGATCAACATCAGGTGAGTCATCATCCTTTCTTAATTTGCATCCAGTAACCATAGGTGTGCCCACAGGTTTAGAATCTTCCATTTGAAACATTTTCAACATTTCTCTTAGATATTTTTCTTGAGAAATGAACATCCCTTCAGACCTCTGAGTAATTTGCAGACCAAGAAAAAATGACAGTTCACCTATCATAGACATTTCAAACTCAGATTCCATGGAAAAAGCAAACCATTGTACCAATGAATCCTTATTACATCCGAAGATGATGTCATCTACATAGACCAATACGATGAGTAGATCATTATACTATGTTTTAATATACAAATTGTTGTTAATTGTTCCTCTCTTGAACCCTTTGTCTTTGAGATACGTATCCAGTCTGTGATACCAAGCTTGAGGGGCTTGTTTTAACCCATATAAATATTTTTTCATCTTGCATACTAAGACAAGGTTATCAGACAGTTTGAAACCCTATGGTTGTTTCATATAGACTTCTTCACTTAAATCTCCATTTAGAAAAGATGACTTGGCATCCATTTGATAGACTTTAAACCTTTTATGACAAGCATAGGCAAGAAACATTCTGATAGCTTCTAATCTTGCTATGGGTTCAAATGTTTCATCAAAATCCAGTCCTTCTATCTGAGCATACCCTTTACAGACCAATATTGCTTTGTTCCTGACAACTTGTCCCTGCTCATTCAACTTATTCTTGAAGATCCATTTGGAGCCAATGACATTTTTACCTTCAGGTCTATTAACCATCTCCCACGTATTGTTTTTTTCAATCTGATCAAGTTCATCATTCATTACTTTAACCCAATGGTCATATTTGGTAGCTTCATTAAAATTCTTTCGTTTCAGCATGGATATGAAAATTGTATGTGATTGTTCGGTGTTTTTGATTAGTTTTCTCCTGGTTTGTACAACTTTGTCTTTTCCACCAACTTTGATTAGTCTTCTCCTGGTTTGATTAGAAAATTGTCTTTTTCTTGTTTCTTGGGCGTCCTTGGGTCTTCTTGGTGGTCATTGTGTTCTTCCCATGGAGAATGGTGATTGTAGTTGAAAATTTCTAACACACCTCCCTCCCAGTATTCATTTGTTCTGTTTCATTTCCTCGAAACATTAAACTTACCCAATTTGTCACAATTTACAAATGACCCTATTTCCCATGACCCTTCATGGCCAGTTTTTCCTTCCAAGATACCTTAATATATACCAAAGTTTGACAGAAATTTGAGAGATGACCCCTCTACATAGATCATGACATACAACTTATGGTGCTCATCCAACCCGTTGATGGATGACAATGTGAGGTTGTTTCTTTTCCATAGATCCCTATCTAGAGTTTCCGCCAAATGGTACATTGAATTAAAAAATGGTTCCTTTAAAAGATTCAACGACCTAGCAATGACATTCTTAATGCATTACCAATTTCCCATATGATACAATATATGAATTATATCTTGACTTCACTATGTCAAGATAATTCCACTCATATTTCTGATCATATACATGAGTGGAGACGAAGAAGTAGGATGATTAAGACTCATATTCTAGACAAAATCCTTATGGAGTGGTTCAAAAAGTCTCTCCTACCATTCATTTCTCTATATGTAGCTATGTCCAAGGCGACAACCAAGGATCAGGCCATTTTTCATGTCCAACACTTAGATTTGATTTATTCTCAGTTGAGTACACTTTATCACATCATCCCAAATTCTACTACGCTATTGATAGATCTAAGGAAGCCAATGCTAGGACCCCATGTCAATGGTTTGGTTGGTTTTGTTTCCCATGCATATGTTAACCAACTACCTGACAAAATGGTTCATATGTCTATTAAGTCAACTTTTGGTACTAGTGCTCAAAATTTTTTGGTCCCTACTCATACCTTCTAGGTGAATTCGTTTCATTCCACGCAATCAAAGAATCCTAAAAAACCTATAGGAAAGAACAAAAGGAACCAAAAAAATAATTCCAATAATGAGAAATGGGTTTCTCCCACCTAGAACACCGAGGAGGGGGGCACTAAGGAGAAGAAAAAGAGTCATTTTTTCCACACGATATATGGGGAGGACCACCCTACTCACCAATTTCCTCGAAAGGATGGGATCCATCGAATCTTGGAACAATAGCGATCACCCAAAAAACTTGATGTATTAACCCATCCTTTCCCCCCTCAACCTCAAAACATGGTTGCAACAAACCCTTCCCATCCACAAGGGGGAATGATAGGTACCCCCAACCATAAGGGGTCTTCCTCAAACATTATTATTTTTATGTGTTACTAATCAATTTATTTGCGGACTAAAGATAAAAATTATGACATTTTTGAGCCTTCCCATGTTGTGGAAAAATAAATATCTTATTTCCAACTTGTTGTCCCTCTTCATATTGAGAAGCCATATTTTGACGCACCGCTTTGCCCCTCAAATTGCATTCTTTTATGAATGATGCATAATCCCAACACATGGGCCACCCAAAACTACAATATTGTGTAAGACTTGGCCCAGGAACCATGTACCATGTCTGCGCTTGAAGTCCTCCAAATATTCCTTGTGCAATATAAATCCTTGTTGTATTCAATAGGTGGGGTTGATACCTTAGACTCAATTTTGATAATCTTCAATTTTGATTAGGTTACTCATAGGCTCTCTCATTAGGTCTCATTCCATATCATCGTCTGATTGATGAGGAAAATAAATACATCGAACAATGGTGGATGAAGGAGCCTCGACTTGCATAATTCCTATCTCTTGTTGGAAGGCCCTAGACTCTCCTAAGATTTACACATCTACAACACTTTTGAAATAACTCGATGGACACACATTCTAGCCTCATGGAATAATCACCGCCTTACCCATTGATTTGGGTGGAAAGACTATCTCTATTGTCGTAGAAGTGGTCGACGCACCTCTTGGGTACAACTTATTACTCGAGAATACTTGGTTGTACGAGATGACTACAATTTTCTCATCAATATTTAGGGTCCCACACTTCCCTCATCAAGGGAAATTCATTATGATTGATCATATCTCATTCTTCCTCCTTTACCTTGGATATAATGTGAGGTCAAACATACCCTTTGTTGATGATACTCAACAATATTTCATGAACATTGGTGCGGGGATATTGAAAGGGCCTTCATTAATGGGAATTTTCCCCATTCCCCCCATATCCTATTGCACATATCGCTTAGATCAAAACGATTTCGTCATTTACCATACTATGTTAAATATCGGGCCGATGGAAGGAAAGAGGGTTCCATTCTTCACCATTGAACTTGTTTAATATTTGAGCAGAGCATTTAACAGTGTTATTTTGAGAGCATAATAGAGGAGGTAGGAGATTATGCATAAAAATTTTAGGCTATAGTGTTAAAATTAAAATCCATAGTGATTTCCTGCCTTTATTTCACTTGCATTTCATAACTAAAGAAAAGAGAGAAAAGAATAGACCTCACATTCTAGATAGTTGTTCTTCCATATCGAGTTTTGCAAGACACATGGTGTGTTCAATTGTGTGGATGGTGTTTTATTTTCTTGTTCTTTCATTTCAATTTCAATTATTTCACAAAATTCAAGAACCGAGAGCTATTAAAAATAAATATGAAATATAAGGAAATAATTTGCATAATATAATGTTTTAGAATATCACAAGATATTTGTGACAAAATGTTCCAGTGAAATGTCCATGGAAGTTTACTACATAATTGGGTATGTCATATGGAATTTTAATGTGTATTTTCGACCATGTGGGCTTTCGACATTTGGTGGTTCTTCTATTTCCGAAGGAATCCCTCATTGTCTACAAGATCCATGAGGAGATTGGTCAACCATGGTGAAATATGTTTTTTAAAAGAAAACAACAACCTAAGGCTAAATAGAAACAATTAAACACATATCACACCCTATAAAATTTATAAGATTCAATAGACAAGAAACTGGTAATCAAAGGGGATTTCCGAAAAACAACCTAGGATGATGAAGTCTCAATACTGGCTAGCAATGGTGTGAGAGACAATTGGAGTAACCTTCATGCAAAAAAAACTCGAGGTACAAGTACCCTTATGAAGTAAATCACCTTCCAAGGGATCTTAAATGGTCATTATGCATCTCCCTCATGTACCACAAGTACTTCTCACTGTAAATCATCCATGTAGTTCCCTAGGAAAATCCAATAAATTGTACAGTGACGTACGAATGGGTAATTTGTATGGTCCAATAAGGTGAACACAGAGGAAGAGGACGAAGAGATGAAGAGGTGAACACAGACGAAGAGGACGAAGAGATGAACACAGATGAGGAGTACTCAGAACGAGACGAAGAGGCGTGACCATAGGCCTTTCTTGTTTCAATTTTTTATATACAGTTTATTTAAATTATATTATTTTTATATTTTTTCTCAGGATAGAGCAATTTCCTTTTCTTGCTATTCAAAATTGAATGAAATTCAACTTTCCTTGCTATTCAATTTTGAATCGAGTTAACTTTCCAATAGATATGGGCTGCAATCAATTACAACATACTCATTCTTAGCTTTGTTCATGTCATATTTTTTCTTTTTTTTTTCCAGGTTGTGGAAGTTGTTTAACCACCACTTAAAAGATATACATACAATTTTTATATCAAATTTATTTACAGTACTCTTTCTTAAAATTGTTCAACCACAACTTTAAAGATATACATACAATTTTTTTTTTTTCAAATTGATTTGATTTATAGTTATTGTTTGTTAAAGTTGTTCATATAATAAATAATAAATAGAGGTGTGGCTTTTAATTTTTTGTTTTTGGTAAAATAGTTAATGAAAAAAAACAATTACCAAGTAAAGTATTTCCCAATGCAACTATTTTAGTGGGAGACATTTCTACTGGTTGGTTCTTTATTTTGCACATTGATCCACATGATGTGTCCCATATATCACGTGTTATCCGGTTAGAGCTTAAAAGGTATACATATAGTTTTTATGTCTAAATGTGTATAGTTGTAAATGTGTTCAAAATTGTTGCTCATATAAATATCAATGAATTCATTTTCTAGTCTTTTTCTTAATTCTCTTAATTCTATATAGTTTGAATCAATTAATATTGATTATGAACTGAAGTTTTGACCAATAATTAAGGTAGCCAATGAAAAAAAACAAACCAAGTAAAGTATTTCCCAATGCAACTATTTTAGTGAGAGACATTTGTCCTAGTTGGTTCCCTTTGATTCATTATCCATAAAATCAGGTGTCCACATTTATTTTACTTAGAAACATATTGATCCACATGTTGTCATGTTGTCTCCTATATATCACATGTTATGCCATATATGATCCACATGTCTGTCTCCCATATATCACATGTTATTCCATATATGATCCACATGTTTGTCTCCCATATATTACATGTTATCCCATACATGATCCACATGTTTCTCTCCCATATATCGCATGTTATCCCATATATCAACTGTTAAATATCAAGTGTTAAAAGGTATACATACGGTTTTATGTCAAAATGTGTGTAGTTGTAAATCTGTTTGTTACCCATATAAATATCAATGAATTGATTTTCTAGTCTTATTCTTAATTCTCTTAATTCCACATACTTTGAATAAATTAATATTGAAGTTTGAATCAATTAATATTGATTATGAATTAATATTAATTATGAAGTGGAGTTTTGACCAATGCACTAAGGATTAAGGTAGCCAAATGTTTAGTTCATAGTATATATTTATTATTTATTAATTCATAGTTTTTACATTAGTTCATCATTTTTACATGGAGAAGTAAATATGTTCTTACCTTCTTAATTTTCACTTAATGATAAAATCCTAATCTATAAGGTGTAATCTCTATCACCTTTTAAATTTGATGAGTTTAAAAGATATTAACACTATGTGAGTTATTGATCTCGAATGATGAGCTTCGGAACTCATGTTGAACAACTGAGAGGGGGGGTGAATCAATTGTTACCGTGCTGAAACAATTTATAATTATTTTAAACTCTTTGTAGACACACTTAATGGCATTCACAATAGTGCAGGGAAGTAAGAAATAGCATATTCAGCATCAGTCATACACATGAGATACACAGAGACATATATTTCCTCAGGAAACCCATAAACGGTAAAAACCTCTCTTACTTTATATGATAAGTAATATTTACATTCTTTGCATTATCATACATATGAGCACCAACTCATAATGAGGCTGCAACATCAGTTTTGCAAGCTTCTACTTGCTGAGAGCACCCGCTCTCTGGTTTCTCTAGCACCAACTAAAAGGAAGCACCAACTCCCTGAGTGTTTCCAACACCAACTGGATGGAAGCACCAACTTCCAATCATACAGGCACCAACCTATAAAAATAGAGAACAACAGTTCTCCCTTGCACCAACCTGCCACCCTGGTTTCTCTGGCTGCCACCAGATGGAAGCTACAACTCCCTGTGTTCAAGAACCCACTTGAAACACTGACAACACACAGTCCTCCCTAGCACCTCCCTTCCACCCTTAATTAAAAATCTTTGCTACTGAAATTTATTACAGTGATATAATATTCAACAATGGCATACCAAACTAATCATTGTTCTGCTACATTTCCTTGCTCTGTCTGCTTCATTGCCTTCCTACACACATGCCTTACACTTTCTGTTCTTCTGCTCTTTATGGTCTGTGCCCCATGTCCACTCAATGCACAATTCCTCTTCTGTGCATTTTAGTTGCTGCACTCTCCTCCTTCTTCACGTTTGATTAACTCTCAACATCAAGAGTCACCGCAACAACACCATCAACAACAACAACATCAACAACATATCTCTTCTTTTTTCTGCATTTTTGTAGTCACTGTGCTCCTTGTGCATGCAATATGCATCGTGCCTCTGTTAGAATATAGAAGATTGTTCTTGTTTAACCATTGACGATACCTTCGTCACCCAACCACAGTCTGAATCCACCCTCCGAGCACCTTGACCTTTGATCAAGAAGAGAATCTAGTAGCAATCCAATAGCCAAGAGAGGCTATTGCACCAAGAAAGAATAGAAACCAAGCTGATCAGATAGTCCCACCCATAAACTGGCGCACCACCTTCCCCAGAAACCTGCGCACAAAACTACCAACTACTGTGCACAGAAACTACTCTCTGCAATTATGAGATGAATAATGAAAATTGTTGCCCTATATTTGTAGTAGTCTGGGTAGTTTAACTGGGGCCGACTTCTCCTTCTGGGTATTAATAAATTCATAATAAATATATTTCTGTAGTCGACAACTTGTCTAGGGTTTCTTTCATTTCTTTGCTTCCTTATGGAGGATTCTAATCTTGTCATAGGTCACAATAGAGGTTCATACCTCCAAAAGCTACCATAATATTAACACTCCCTCCTAGATAGGGAGGTATGGTATTGAGCACAACAGACCATTCAACTGGTAGCAACATGAGCACCGTCATTATTATCCAACTGGATAATCTCCTATGACAACTGGTACAATATCAATTGATAGAACAGACTTGTTTCTATTCAGGTAGTATGCAACTACTCAAACCATGACAGTCAAAAAACAGTGGAACAAATCCACCACAGTAGTATATCTCTACTGTCTAGAGACAACCAGTGTCCGGGACAATCTTTCACTCAAATCTATGAATTCTGAAAGAATATCTGCCTCATAAATAGTGGAACATATCAACCACAGTAATTTACTTCTACTATCATATATTCCTCATATCAAACATCTATTAGCAACCTGCATAGAAACAATGTTATGATAAAACTGAATCATCTGGGCCAATCTTTCACTCACGTTTGTGAGTTCTGAAAGAATATCTGCCCTCAGTATAGAATATCAGCAATGGGCTATCTGCCCCATTCTTCTCAAACAAGGAAGAAGGATTGTTTCTAATTTCTGAGCATGGACCATTCCTCACCCTGGGCCATTATTACTACACTTATCAAAGTGCACACTGGACAGAATGTATAAACCCTTAGGAATGTGTGTATCTGGACCACTCCTCACCATGGGTCATTCCTCCTACACTAATCAAAGTGCACCCTGGAGAAAATGCATAACCCTAAGGAGTGTCTGTCCTGGACCATCCCCCACCCTAGGCCATTCCTCCTACACTAATAAAAGTGCACCCTGGAGAGAATGTATAACCCTAAGGACTATTTGTCCTGGACCATCCCCCACCCTGGGCCATTCCTCCTACACTAATCAAAGTGCTCCCTAGAGAGAATGTATAACCCTAAGGGATTTCTGTCCCTGACTGTTGTATCTGGACCATTCCCCACCCTGGGCCATTCTTCCTACACCAATCAAGGTGCACCCTGGAGAGAATTTGTAACCCTAAGGAATGATTGTCCGGACTATTCCCCACCCTAGGCCATTCTTCCTACACCAATCAAGGTGTGCCTTGGAGAGAATGTGCAACCCTAGGGAATGTCAGTCCTGTATCAACCTCCAAAATGGACCATTCCTCAATATAATGAGAATTCGTTGTCTGGCAAGGCAGGCCTGTCTTCTTGAGTAAACCTCAAGAAGAGAGATATCCCTAGACCACTCCCCACACTGGGAAGTCGTTGTCTATGATGCATCAACAATCAGTCACTTTCCGTCAGAAATCTCAATCCACTTTCCAAACAGGAAAGCATCTGTCCAATCTGGACTATTTTTCAATTACAAAGATAAATAATATTTTCAGTGCTCCTTCCTAACTGGAGAGTTATTTAAATCACAAAAATAAAAGTTTTTCAAAATCCTTTTTACGTACCTTCTCCTAGCTTGGAGAATCTTCCCTTTCAGCTAAGGGAGTTATTTCCACGATCCCCATCTTCTCTCCTTCCTAGACTTTATCTCGAATAAAGTAGTATTTGATCTCGATGTGCTTCGACCTTTCATGGAACACTGGATGTTCAGATAATCTTATACAACTCTGATTATCACAATATATTATGGTTGATTCTGGAGTCTGATCAAATAAATTGGAGATTAACTTCCTTAGCCATACTGCTTATGTGCATGCTTCACAAGTTGCCATATACTCTGCTTTTGCTGTATTGAGTGCGATAGACTTATGTTTTCTACTTCCCCAAGATATCATAGCGGAGACCAAGCTGAAACACATACCTGAAGTACTCTTTCTGTCTTCTGCACTTCCTGCCCAATCAGAGTCTGTGAATCCATGAAGTTGGATATCACTGTATGCGGTATATCTCAGGCCATAGTTTATTGTTCCACAAATATATCTTAGGACATGCTTTGCAGATATCCAATGCTCTTGCCTAGGTTCCACCTGGAACTGACTTAATGTATTTACAACAAAGCAAATATCTGGTCGAGTATTTACCAAATACATCAATGATCCAATTAGTTGTTGATATAGAGATAGATCTACTGGATCAGAGTCTGGGACTTTCACCTTTCTTATATCCGCATTCATAGGAGTGTCCATGGACTTACAGTCCATCATTCCAAACATTTGAAGGATCTTTATTGCGTACTTTCCTTGTCCAAAGAATACTTCACCACGCTTCTTCCATACTTCTAGTCCCAAGTAATAATGCATGAGACCTAGATCCTTCACATCAAATTCAAAGGCTAGTTCCTTCTTGCACTAGATAATTAGAGATTCTTCACCTGTTATGAATAGGTCATCAACATGTAATAGTAGAATCACAGGTGCGTTATCTATGACTTTGTAATAAAGGTTTGGATCTGCATGACTCTTGGAGAAACCAAGTCTAGTTAAATAGTTGTCAATTCTGGCGTACCAAGCCCTTGGAGCTTGCTTGAGTCCATATAGATCTTTCTTCAATCTGCAAATGTGAGTATCTTTGGAATGTACCTCGAATCCTTGAGGTTGTTCAATATATACTTCTTCTTCAATAGCTCCATTGAGGAAGGCTATATTTACATCCATCTAGTGTAGATTCCATCCCATGGAAGCGAAAAGAGATATGATAGCTCTGATGGAGGTATACCTTGCCAACAGAGAAAAGGTTTTGTCATAATCTTCTCCCTCCTTCTAGGAGAAACCTTTGGCCACAAATCTTACCTTATATTTATCCATGATTCTGTCTGTTGCATGTTTGATCTTGTATACCCATTTTGAGGTTACCATTGATTTTTATTTAGATCTAGGTACAATTTACCATACTTCATTCTTCATAATGGACTGATGTTCTTCTACCATAGCTTCCTTTCATTGTCCCTTTTGAACTTCTTCTTCGATGGATTTTCTGAAGGCTATTCTTTCATTAAACATTACATCTCTACTAACTTCTGGAATATATATTCTATAGGCTTTGGATGAATCACTATATCCCATGAATATTCCCTTCTTTCCTGAGGGTTCTAGTTTATTCCTTTTATCTTTGGGAATATGAGAGTAAACTGGACATTCAAATGTTCTTAGATTTTCTACGTTAGGTTTCTTACCTGAGAATACTTCTTTTCGTGCCATGTCCTTCAATATGCGATGAGGGATTCTATTATGTATATAGATTGTCCTCATTGTTGCTTCTCCCCATAGAAACATGGATAGACCTTGATCGTTCAATAGGGATTTTATTGTTTCTTTGATATATTTTTTCTTTCTTTCTGCTACACTATTTTGTTGAGGGTTATGAGGAATATTCAAATCCCTCCTAATCCCTGCCGACTTGCAGAATGCAACAAACTCTTTCGAGGTGTATTCTCCTCCATTATCTAATCTTAATGTCTTGATATTCTTGTTCGTAAGGTTTTCTATTTCTGCCTTGAATTCTTGGAACTTGCTGAATACTTCATCTTTTGATTTCAGTAGGTAAAGCCACGTCTTTCCTAAATAGTTACCTATGAAGATTACGTAGTAGAGAGATCCTCCTAGAGATTTGACTGGCATTGGACCACAAACATCTCAGTGTATTAGATCTAGGATTTCCTTGGATCTATTATTGCTTCTTGGAAGTGGTCTCTTGATATTCTTTCCAAGGGGACATCCCTTGCAGATACCTTCATGTGTAGATTTCAATTTTGGTATTCCTTCAACCATTTTTTTGAGGAAAGTTAATGCTTGATAGTTGATATGAGCATACGTTCTATGCCAAAGTTCATTAGGGTTGACTTCGTCATGTACTAGAGCTTCTTCATTTTGTTCTAGTAGTCTATACATATTTCCTTCACGACTTCCAATAACCTTAGCATCTTCTATGTTGGAGTTCTTGTGCCATGATAACACCTTTCTATCCATGAAGACTATTCCATTTCCTTTGTCTTCTGAACATGATATTGATACAAGATTCTTTTATAAAATAGGTACATATAAAACATTACTTAAGTGAACATGATTACCTGATTCCAACTTGACGGAGGCTTGTCCAAATCCTTCGACGGGGTAAGTGATTTTGTCTCCAAGCTCCACTTTGTACGATGTCTTTCTCTCATTTATATTTGAGATTCTGGATTGATCTCCCGTCATGTGCCTGGAAGCTCCACTGTTGATTATCCACATATCGTCTTCAATTGTCCCGATAAGTGCTGAGTAGTGTGAAAGACTGATTGTTTCACACATGTCTTCGATTGACTGGTAACTGGTCATGCCTTGATCGAAAACTTCAACTTCATCATTTATGTTTTGTGAGAGAGCCAAGAGGTGCATTGACTTAGGGTGCATCTGTATATCTTCTCCTTGAGTGAGATGCTCCATCACAACATGTCGGATCTGAGAATTAGGGTTTCTGCAACTGTATCTGCTAGTAACCCTAGCTGTAGTGCTTTAGGAACCTACTCCTGCTAGTAACCCTAGTTGTAGTGCTTTAGGAACCTGCTCCTGCTAGTAACCCTAGTTGCAGTTCCTCAATGACCTCAATACCTAGAGGCTATGTTTCCTTCCAGCGTTTTAGGCTTTCTGAAGGAGGTGTGGGCCCATAACCTATTAGAATATAGAAGATTGTGCTCGTTTAAKCATTGAYGATACCTTCGTCACCCAACCACAAGCCRAATCCACCCTTCGAGCACCTTGACCTTTGACCGAGAAGAGAATCCTAGTAGCAATCCAATAGCCAAGAGAGGCTAATGCACCAAGAAAGAATAAAAACCAAGCTGATCAGATAGTCCCACCCAAAAACTGGTGCACCACCTTCCCCAGAAACCTGCGCAGAAAATTGCCAACTGCAGTGCGCAGAAACTGCTCTCTGTAATTCTGAGATGATGAATAATGAAAATTGTTGCCCTATATTTATAGTAGTCTGGGCAGTTTAACTGGGGCTGACTTCTCCTTATGGGTATTAATAAATTCATAATAAATATATTTCTGCAGTCAACAACCTGTCTAGGGTTTCTTTCATTTCTTTGCTTCCTTCCAGAGGATTATAATCTTGTCATAGGTCACAATAGAGGTTCATACCTCCCGAATCTACCATAATATTAATAGCCTCTGCATGCTCACACTGTGCCAATATCCTCCACAACTCGAGTTCTCTATTTGATCATAATCGTGACTCTTAATCTTCTCTGACAGTTTTTCCCACGCGTTCAACATCACTAGGCATTATGCTGAGATTCCTGAGCCTCTATGGAAGTTGAATTGAATTTGTAGGATGTCGTGTTTGTTTATCTGTTTCACACTTTCGCATTTCATAGATTTTGCGATGAGACATCTTGACTCTCCATGTCACGAGCTATGAAATAGAGCTTAGTTTCATTAGGTCCTTTCTCCATGCGACCACAGGTGGTGACCATCGGTTGCACTAAAAGCTGCTGTGAACATATGATCTTCATTGACCCTGATCAACGATCCACGATCTTGATGAATCAATGATCCAGATCTCATCTTGAATTTGCATCTCATTGTTCCTTCAATGGAGGTTCTCGTCACTGTAAGTCGTGATAGGTGAGACATCGAGATGGAGCTTAGATGAACAGTCCTCATTCTTGGTGATCCAATGGTCCTGATCTTTTCATGATTTGGCATCTCATTGTTTCTTAGATGGAGATTCTTGTCACTCCAAGTCTCAACAGGAGAGACTCCGAGATGGAGCTCAAATCAACGGTCCTTGTTCTTGGTGATCTGATGGTCCTGATCTTTTCATGATCTCGCATCTCGTTGTTTCTTAGATGGAGATTCTCATCACTTCAAGTTGCGATTGGCGAGACTCTGAGATGGAGCTCAGATCAACAGTCCTCATTCTTGGTGATCCAACTGTCCTGATATTTTCGTGATCTCACATCTCACTGTTTCTTAGATGGATATTGTTGTCACTTCAAGTCACAATAGGGGAGACTCCGAGATGCAGCTCAGATGAACGGTCCACGTTCTTGGTGAACGGACTTTGGGGGAGTGGTGAAGCTAAAAATCTCGAAGCAAAAACTCCCAGAGTGGGGTCACTCTTGTGTCACTTTGGTGATGTGGCGTGACCTGAGTGGTTGCCACGTGTCACTAAGAATTGTGATTTCCAGTGGCCTATGATGCCAAATCAGCTTGACACTTGTCATTGCTTGATTGTGCCATGTGTCCTTAGCTGACGTGTCTATTTCGGGATTTCAGGGTTCTCTACTTCAAAGGTTAAAGTTCCTTTGATCTTTGATTTCTTGGTCTGCAAAACTCTGAAATGGAGTCTTTGACATCCTCTGATATTTCGCCACCTGTTCCTCTTGGATCAACGGTCAGGATTTTATGGTGATTTCGCAACTCCACGAGCCTTCATTGTGCCTGATCAATGGTCCAGATTTTTCCTTGATCCAATGTTGGAGATTATTTTTCCATTATGTATCTAGTACTTTGATTGATGCGCCTGTTTCAGGGTTTCACATTCTACCTTGCTCGTTAAGGAGCATGTAGGTTCTCCTGGATTCAACGCCGGTCAGACCTCGGGCTCAGATCTGATGTGTGAGATCTGTCCTCCTCTTCTGTGTGCTCTTCTTGTCTACATTCACATCTGATGGCCATTAAAAATTCAGGATGGTATCCAATGATCTCTAACACTTCTCCTATCGATCTTATGAATCCTCCTCACTTGGAAGAATTTCTAAGTGTCAAGGGCCTCGACCTTTGATCCGCCTGAGATCCTGAGTACGTTATCTCTCTTGAGCTTTGGCAATGAATTAACCTCATCCCTGGTGCACATATGTTACATTCTTCCTGTACTCATTCCATCTTCGCTATTATACTTGCCATCAATGAAAAGCATAGAATGCTTGTAAAACATGCCAACAATCTCCCCCTTTGGTATTTATGGCAACAAAGGCACCCAGACATGTTCTTTTCTCCCCTTTTGACATCAATGTCAAAGAAAACATGCTCCCCCTTAGCTTTTGCAGTATTTTTAGGAGGTATCAGATATGAAATCAATAAAAACTCCCCTTAATAGGAAGGACTCTCTTAGGTGTGAGATGGGATGACACCCAACTTCTGTTTGAGATATTCAAATTATGTCTTGGCTAGGGGTTTAGTAAAGATGTCTGCTATTTTCTCTGTGGTTGGAATGTAATGAACCTGGAAAACCTAATTGGTAACCTGCTCTCTTAGAAAATGATGTTTTATGGGAATATGCTTGGTCTTGGAGTGGAATACAGGGTTCTTAGACATAGTGGTGGCACTTGTGTTATCACAATGAATTGGGATCGGTGCAACGTATTTTATTTCCAAGTCTGCAAGTGTCTAAATTATCCATAATACCTGAGTGCAACAGGTAGCAACAATAATATACTTTGCTTCAGTAGTTGATAAAGAAATGGAACCTTGATTTTTACTAAGCCATGCTACTAAAGAGTCTCGTAGGAAGAATGCTGCTCCACTGGTGCTTTTTCTCTCATGAACACAGTTTGCCCAATCTGAATCTAAATAAGTAGTTAGCTAAAAATTATGATTTCTGGGATACCACAGACCATAAGTCATTGTTTCTTTCAAATACCTGAATATCCTTTAGACATCTTGCAAATGACTTTGTTTAGGTGCATCTTGATATATTCCTACCATTTATACAACATGCATTATGTATGGGCGAGATGTTGTGATGTACAACAAGATGCCTATCATTGATCTATATGATCTTTGATAAACATCAGGTGAGTCATCATCCTTGCTTAATTTACATCCAGTAACCATAGGTGTACCCACAGGTTTAGAATCTTCCATTTGAAACATTTTCAACATTTATCTTAAATATTTTTCTTGAGAAATGAACATCCCTTCAGACCTCTGAGTGATTTGTAGACCAAGAAAAAATGGCAGTTCACCTATCATAAACAGTTCACCTATCATAAGGTAGGTGGGTCTCATTTTTCTATAAAAGAAAGGGAAAAGAAGGAAGAGGGGATGAACGGTGAGCGTAACGTTACGCTACCAAATTGTGGCTTGACGGATTGCTTGTGAGGATTTGGGTTTATCTCAGTTGTGTTGGAGTGGTAGCTCAGTCGTGGAGGCGAGCTGAGATGCTAGTCTATCTCTGGTTCTTGTGTGGCCCCTTCGCGGCTCGGGGGGCTAAGGGGGAAGCAGAGTACCCCTAGCGTTTGGCTGGGAGGTACCGGTGAGCCTTCTATGGTCGGAGAGCGGAAGCGGCAAGGAGTACGGGACGCAGCACGGAGCGCAGGACGTCGTCCGAGGAAAGCGAAAGGCAACGGTATGATTTTAATTCTGGCAAAATTGTTTAAAAAGGGTTAGTGTTAAAATGTTTCTAATGTCTTGCTGAAATAAAAAAAGAACTTGTTCCTGGCAATTGTTTTATAAATGGTTAGCGTTAAATTGGTTCTGGTGATTCATCTTATTTAAATGGTTACTGAATAAAAAAAAAATTGTTTATCGCTGGAATACCTCCGTCAATTCATATTTACTCCTCGCAATTGTTTACCTTCTGGCAATCGTTTGGCCCGACTGTTCTTTTTATCTTGGCAGTCTATTTTAGTTCTGGCAATGCGTTTCTGGTCTGTATTTCACATGGTTGAATGAGATGGGTTTTACATTTTTGTGTTGGGGTGTTTTAAAGGGCTTTCCTTGTATTTATTGGCGGCTACCCCTGTGTGTCTGGGTCTGCGCTCAATTCAGAATGAGCATCATTTTTCGTTTGAATGCTGTGGTATTGGGTGTTGTGCAAACTGTTATAGGGAGTGGTTGCAACAGTTAAATTGGGGCTATTTTAATTTTTACAGTGAGCATTCGTATGTGGGTGTTTTATTTACGCACCGTGAACAATTCGTGCATGGGTCATTTTTTTTTTTACTGCGGGTGTTTTTTCCACTGTTTTATTGGGCTTTTAACCTTGTGTATTGGCGTTTTTTTTCCATTGTCGTAGGCGTGTGAGTGATGGTGGGCGTCTTGCAATGGTGAATGGGTGTTTTTAATTGCTGAAGGCACACGATTTGCTGGTGGGGTGGTTTACATTGAATCTGGGCGTTTTCTTTATTTTGCAGAGTGGGCTTTAATGTAAAACAGTGCGCATTGATACCTCTTTACAGACTGCGTTTTTATTACTTTTTGCGTGTTAAGAGTGGTCAGCATATGGTCTGCATGTGAATACTCTTGCGTTTTAAAAATGGAATGCATGTGTTCTGCGTTCCTCATTCTTCTCTCTAATCAACTGACAATTGTGAGAAACGTTTCTAGGATTGAATATGATCCAAAATGTATTTTTATACATTGATTTTTGGCAACCATTAGGCTCATTTGTGGTATGGAATGTCACTAAAGACAAACTGATGCAAGAATATACCCAACGACCTAATGAAAGGTGCCAAACGTCATACTAAATCTAGCATTGTTTGAGGGTTTCAATACTGGTTTGAATGCAAAGTTTATGGTTTATTTTCTCTGTACATGATATATCTTATGAGTTCACAATCTATACACCTAAGTAATCAACATCCCGTTGGTTAATTTCCCTATTTACACAGTCAAATTCCACAGTCATATCCTTTTATGGTTGCCAACACTTGAGGATAGATCTTAATCTTTATTACATTGCAGAAATCTGGTACGTTCATGTGGTTTTGGAACTCTGTGGATACATTGGAATTCCCTGAAATCTGTAGGTTTTTAAATGGTCAAATTCTATTCAGGCTAATTGTTGCACATACCATTAATCATGTTTGATAATAAATTGCAAAGGTCGACTAAGATTTATTGTTTCTTCACGGTAATTTGGCACCTAATTGTACTGGATATCACTCCTTAACACTGTCTCATGCACAGGAAACTCAAACTCACTGTTGAAACAATATAATTAATGTGTGAGTTTGGTTATGAACTGCTCTAAATATTTTTGGTGAAACAATATAATTATGGTCCGAGTTTAGGTCATGATCTGCTCGTTAAATAGTTTTAGTATAACCATATAATTAATGTGTGAGTTGGTTATGAACTGCTCTAAATATTTTGGTGAAACAATATAATTATGGTCCGAGTTTAGGTCATGATCTGCTCATTAACTAGTTTTAGTATAACCATATAATTAATGTGTGAGTTTGGTTATGATCTGCTCTGAATATTTTTAGTGGAACAATATAATTATGGTCCGAGTTTAGGTCATGATCTGCTCATTAAATAGTTTTAGTATAACAATATAATTAATGTCTGAGTTTTGGTTATGATATGTTCATTAAATATATTTTT